>BQNB010019052.1:0-67362 GCA_026074375.1 Tanacetum coccineum
GTGGGTGGAGGAATGTCTTGTTCTGCCATCTTGCAATTGAGTCCTTCTTATTCAGAGTTTCCACACAAGCTCTGATACCACTTGTTGGATCGTTTTACTGAATATATCTTAACCTTCAACTTGCAAAGAGTTTGCTCCTTTAGATAATTCTAAAGCAACAATAATGAAACACTAAGTAAACACTATTGATTATGCGGAATCTAATCAATAATGCTAAGAAGAACAATATTGAATATTACAAAAGAACTTTTATATTAAACCTTGAATCTGCCTAGGTTACAGATTACAAGCTATGATTACTATTCGATCTCTATGAATAGTGTAGAACTATATATACTAACTATGCCTAGGGTTCCTTTTATAGACTAAGGAAACCCTAATGGGCTTTACAAAACGCGTATAAAGATCATGCATATCCTTTCCTAAGATATCTCATGCATATCTCATAAACGGTACTAACTACTTTATACTAACGGTACTAACTATCTTATCAGTACTAATTATTTTGTATTGTCAGTACAAATTACAACTAGCGGTACTAAGTAATATAACTAACGGTACTAAGTCAGGAATGCATAATTCCCAACAACCATACCCTTGGCCGAGAGACCAAATCATACTTCCTGTAGTCATGGTAATTACGGATTGTAAGATTTTAGAACGTAATGAACTTATCCTTATAATTGGGTTATAACCAAGAGAACTAGGAGATTTCATTCAATTGACTTACCTTTTAGTGAGTTAGAATCACGTAAATTATGAGATTCTCGTACCGACAAAACTTCTGATGGACATGAAGTTAAAGCAAAGGACGTAATCTTTACAAGTACATGGAACCTAGGTTATAGAAGCCTCATCTCAACTGAGTTTAACTCTTTAAGTGGCATAGTCCCATCTACCGTACACACTAAGTACTCTATTGAGTTAGCCGACAGAAAGTTTATAGAAGTTGATACCAACATTTGAGATTGTATACTGAATTTTCTGAATCATCCATCCAATATAGACCTAATGCTCATAGAACTTGGCAGTTTCGACGTTATCATCGGTGTAGGTTGTTTGACAAAGTACCACAACATGACCATTGTGATAAAAAGATTGTTCGTATACCCTTAGGTGATGAAACTTTAACAATTCGAAGCAATATGAGTGATGGGTATGCATCGATAGTTGCTAGTGAGCAGAGTGCTGAGTTGTTTGATAGGATTGGTACGTTGGAGTAGGATAACATGAGACTCGGAGGCATGTTAGATGTTGAGAGGCAGAGAGTTGACCGTCTCCAGCGTATTATGTCGTATGCTCAAAGGATTTATAAGACCAATTTCCCCATCGTAGGGGGCTCCAATCTTGTTCGTTAAAAAAAAGGATGGATCCTTCAAGATGTACAGCGACTACCGATAATTGAACAAGCTAACCATGACGAACCGTTACCCGCTACCTAGGATTGCTGACCTTTTTCGATCAACTACAAGGATCTAGCGTTTACTCAAAAATCGACCTACGAACTAGTTACCACCAACTAGAGCTCGATAAAAGTATATTCAAAGACCGCATTTAGGACCCGTTATGGACATTTCAAGTTTCATGTCATGCCATTTGGTTTGATCAATACACCAGAGTCATTCATGGATCTCATGAATCGGGTGTGTGATTCAAATAAAATCGAGTCGGGTAATATATATAAGTATTTCCCGTTAGATGTAAAAATTCACTTGAGGACAAGTGAAAATCTAATCTTCTGGAGTCATGTCCCAACGAGAGATGATTTTGAAATTCACGAAAGTGTTTTGTTTGATGCTTGATTGTCAAATATTTTTGTTTTTGGTTTTAAACTAAATATATAATAATAATAAACAATATAATACTAGAAAACAATAAGCAAGCAAATAATCTACGAAAGATAAATATATAAAAAGATATGCTTGCTAAGTGAAATATTTAGACCCTTAAGTGTGAATTAAATATATAATTGAGTCCTTATTGATGAATCAATACCTTTCAAATAAATTATCTTCTCACAACGTTGGTTTTTATTGAAAACCATTTTTATCAAGATATCGATAACTAAATTAATGCCTAATTATTCATACGGTTTTTGCCCGCTCGAATAACCAAAACACTAATCTAAGTAATCCGAAAATCACTAATCAATATTTTCACTTCTATAATCACACTTAATTCACTAAACAATTAATCACTTAACAAGCATAGATAAAATCTACTCACTAAGCATACTAATCAACAAATAAGGAAACATAATAATTTTAAGCTGAATAAATCTAAACTACTAGAATTAAAAAGAGAAAGAGGATAGAACCGAATGATGAACCGAATCGAATATAAAACCGCCCGATTACATAAACTAAGAAAAATACCTAGTTTATTTCTTTAATAGCCTTTATTTTACAAAATAGTAAATAAAGTTGTAAACTTTATTAACTATAAGCTTAATAAAAACTAAATAAAGCTCTAAACTTGGATATTAATCTAACTTATGTAACCTTTAAGCTCCACGCCAAAGTGTAGAATAAGATTCATTAACAATAAGACAAACAAGTTAATATGAACAATAATAATAATAATAAGCTAGTGATTATACTAAGACAATAAGCTAATAAAAATGAAAACTTTAGATCTAAATCCACCCGAAACTCAGGTGTTCAATCAAGTGAACGCGGATCAGGTATATTTAAGGATTAGATCTAAACCGTAAGCTAATAAGCTAACAAAAAAGCAACAAACTTTAAACTAAAAATAAGCTAAAAACAAAAGATCTATTATTTTTAGATCTAAATCCACCCAAAACTAAGTTATTCAATCAAGTGAACTCGGATCGGGTATATTTAAGAATTAGATCTAAGAAATAATAATTCAAAAAGAAAAAATCAATAAGCTCGAAATAAGCTAATCGAATAAGCTAATAAAGAGCTTATTTGAAAATAAGGGACAAAAGGAAATCAAAAATAAGCTAAGCTTATTTCGAATATATAAGCTTAAGAATCAAATCAAATAAGCTATAGGAGCTTATTTGATTAAGAGATAATAAGCTTTTAAGCAATAAGCCAAAATAAGCTTATAAAAAAGAAAATAAAATAGAGGATTAGAAAAAAATAAGTTCAAGTAACATCTTTAATAATCTTCATCTTCATAAACTAAGCCAAGATCCAATACAATAAGCTAGTAATAAGCTATTACAAAAATCCCTACAATAAGCTAGAACATAAGCTAAACTAATACAGGGAAAAGAAAAATACTATGTGAAAATACTAAAAATCTAACACCCTTTTTTCTGCATATGCTGGAAGTATAAATAGCCCAGCCCAAGTAAAGGGTATTTTCGGTATTTCCCTTCTTAGCCGCCTCAATAACTGCCTAAGATTGGCCATTATTGCTCCGAGATCCGTTCCTAGGATTGCAGTTGCTGCCAGGCTATTTATTCCATTTTGAGCCAATCGGTGAGTGCCACGTGTGCTTCTAGAAGCATCTTCTGCCAAACCAATGATTGGCTCGGATCCCGAGCCAATCATTAATCCTCATATCTACCCCCAAACCTGCAACCTCGTACCTCTGACACGTAACCTAGTATCTGCAATTTTAGATGCGTTAGACCTGCCACGTGGCAGGCTGGCATTGGCCAGCTGCCATGACGTGGCGCTCCACGTGGCATACACGTCATCGCTAACGTGGCAGGACATAACAGGTTCAACGCCGGTCAACGGTGGTCAACGATTGTAACAATCCGTATTTTCAGGTCATTTTATGACGTCATTTAAACCAGTTACTTGTGCACATTTATTGTTTAGGGGATTAGGAACAAGTTTGTAATTTACCTTTTATCTTGAAATCTTGATTTGAACTTGGATTTGAGTTGGGCGATATATGCGTGAGTGAGAGTGAAAGTTTAAAAAAAAATTATGAGTGTGTGGTATAATCCGCCCAAGGTAGGTTTTGTTTTTGTATTTTTTAGTTTTGGCAAGAATGGTCCTTGATGTTTTCTACTTCTTTTATTTTTCTTTTAAACTTTATCTAAGGTTTAGATAACTTAGGAAAATGGCAGATTTGGTCCCTTAAGTTGCTAGACTAAAAACTAAGTTCCACATTTTGCATTTAAGTCCCTAAAGTTCTAAACAAATAACATCTAAAGCCCAATTATAAGAAGCTCCAATAAATGATCATTTTCTAGCAACAATTCTTTCTCTTTTATCTCAAAAGTTTTCCTTTCTATAGAACATTTGGCAACTTCGGTTTCTATTTGTGTAAAACTTCTTTCATGTCAGTAATTTCTCTATGAAGACCTTGATCAAACATGTAAAAATACTCTTTTAAAGTTTTATCAAAAGGTTTTACATCTTTATCAAAAGCTTTCCGAATATATTCAAATCCTTAAGAACCCTCATTCTGAGCAGTTACCTTGGTATAGACAGTTACCGCATTTTCAAAATCATTCACATGATTTCTCATTTTATTAAAACTATCTTTAACTAAGCTAATTATAGGAAGTTCATGAGGAATTTCCTTTATAATGGGTTCAGGTTGAACTGGTGGTGTTTCAGAAACGGGTTTTGAAATAGGTAACCAAAATGCTTGTTTTGCAGAAAGTTGCTTTTGAGGCACAAAATGCTTAACAAAATGCTCAGACAATTTATTCAATGCAACATAATCAATGGGTGAAATATTAACTTTCTTTTCTTGCATAATTGGATCATTTTGTTTAGCATGCATCTTTAATCTACTCTCTTCAGCCAATTCTAGTGTTTCCTCAGTATCAATGACAGACAATGCATCATGTTGCTTAACAATTGTATTACCACAATACAAAGCAGGAACTTTTCTATAAGATTGAGTCAGATATAAAGGATTTTGATAACCAATTGTTGTTTTGTGACTTTCATCATAAAAAACTTGAGGTTTTGTCAACATATGCATTGTTTGCGTTAATTGACCCATTTTGTAAACCACATTGTCTGAAGCCTTCTTTTTCTTTTCTAATTCAATGATCTCGTCGAGATATTTATCCTCTTTTGCCTTAGATTCCATTTTCAAAACATCAACCGTTGTTAACAAAGTCTTATGACTTTCAACGGTTGCATTAAATTATTGTTTTAATGAGTAAATCTGATTTTCAAAATCCGCAACTTTTGCATTTTTGTCGACAATAACCTTTCTCAACTGACCATCAATATACTTTTCTCTATCATTTAAATCAAATTGTTGTCTTTCTTCGAAAAGTTTGATTTGTTCTTTATATCTTTCAAGCTCAGCAGTTAATGATTCATTTACAGCTTTATTCACCTTATCTACCTCATTACATTTAGCAACTTGAGTAGACATTTCTTCAATCACAGACATTATCATTGCATCTTGTTGTGCAAAAGAGGAAGTATCTTGAACAATCGTATTTTCAGTTTCTTTTAGATATTGTTCATATGAAATCATGTTACTATCACTTGTTATGTCAATATCTGTATCATTATTAAAAACTGGTTGTTTAGAATACTGCATCTCTTGCACATTTTGTTTAATTGCATGATTGTCAAGATAACTGTCATGAATTTGTACCTCTGAAAGAACATCTAAGTCATATTAGGAAAGCTTAGCCATAAGAACAGCACTTGCAGATGGAGCCTCATTATAGTCAGAGTCAAAAGCATCCAGATCATCAGTTTAAAAAGTTGCTGGAGTGGGAATTTCCTAAGACTGTTGGACTGTAGTAATTGTATCCCCATTATCTGCTAAGAATGTTATTTGTTCCTCATCCAAGACCATTCTTGATTCTAAAGCCTCAACAAGCATTGACTTCTCTTTAAACCTTGCTGAATTCCTAGGACTTTTAGGTTTGGTGCACTGTCTTGCCATGTGGCCTTCCACTTGACAGTTGTAGCAGCAAATAACCTTTGCCTGACCTGCTGTATTAGTTCCCTCAGTTCTGTTAACCCCTGTAGTATTACTCCTAGCACCACTACCTGCATACCCCTGAATTTGTCTTCCATGAACTGTCTGCACGGTAACTCTTCCATCTTGGATAGTTTCCTGATTCCTTAGGTTAGACGAGGTTCTAAGTTGGTTGTTCGTTGGTGGGTATCAAGAAGTAAATGCGGTGCTAATGAAAGCCATTTCCTTGTTAAGACTAGCAATTAGATCGTCAGAAGGTAGAAATGGTGGGACAACAAGTCTTGGATCCATTAGAGGAAATGATGCTTGTGATGGTTGATGAACATCAGGAGCTTGGTAGGATTGATGATGAACCACTGAAGAATGATTAGCAATCGGTGCATGAGAAGAATGTTGCTGAACCATGGGTACATCATACATTGTTGTGATGCAAGAGGTGAAACTTGTTGCGGGGATGCAAAAGGTGAAAGTTGTTGATGATACTGAGTCTGATTGGAGTAAGATGGAGAGGAGTTGTATGTGTTAGCCACCAATGTCAGAGGATTCGGGAATCGTTCCTTCATTATACGCACTTCATCTGCATGAGCTTCGTGTTGTCTCAGATAAGCATACAATTGGTCAAAATTGATGTTATTCAAGTCCTTGGCTAGCTTCACATCCGTAACAAATTTGCTTCACTCAGGCTAAAAATGATTGATGAACTTGGTATTTACTTGAATTGGTCTCATTGTCATTCCAATGGTGTGCATATTATTTATCAGTTATGCAAACCTCAAATAATACGAATGAATTATCTCTCCAGGCACTGAGGTAAACATGTCAAATTCATCATACAGCTTCGACTCTCTCTCCTGCAATGAAATTTTAAAGCCTTCAAAGAGTAACTTAACTCTATCCTAAATGTGTTTGGCCTCTTCATGATGATTCATCAGATTGTGGATATCTTGTGGTAGGCCTTGTAGAACAATGTTTATTGCTTTGATGTCACAAGATTCACGAAGTTTTTCAGCATCTGTGAGTTCATCATAAGTTTTATCTATGACGGTTTTTTCTTTATACACTTGTTTATAAGAGGTAAAGTGTTTTTCAAATGACATACAAGTTATCATAAAGTATTTTTATTTTTAATTTATAAAATTTTAAACGCTTCCAAATCTTAACCTCTTATCAAACGCTTTACCTTCATTACAAGAACCTACAAAACATTGCAACTTAACATGTAAGCTTTCGTTTAACAAGTAAATGACATACAAGTTATCATATTTCATTTAACACATTCGCATCATGACATTTAACTCATCATTCATTCATTCACACATAAGCTTACATACATTGCTAGAATCACAAAAAGCTAACCACATATTTTGATAAACACTTATCATTAAGTTACACATCAATTCTTAAGCTCCATATAACATCAATGACATACCCGCTATGCCAAGCTCAACTAGTTTCATCTTCTTAATCTCAAACACACTAGTCCTAATCATTCTATGTCCTTAACACATAATACATTAAACAAAAATGATAAAATCAATATATCATCTTGCATAGTCAATTTACTTACCTTGAATCCAAGCTAAGAACACCAAGAATATCATCATTATCAATCCTTAATTCCTACTCAATTATCATTACAAATACATATTGTCACATAAATACAATATAATTAACGTGGGTTTACACAACCCATTAATCATACTCAATTTTCATCCTTAATCATCATGATCATATGATAGAATCCTCAGTTTCCTTACACCTAGGCATCAATTAACCTTAACACATATTATTAAACATCTCAATACTTATTTAAAATAGCAATTACCCAAAACCCCCAAATTTGGGTAATTGAACTCTAACCCTTAATTCTTCAATTAACTCATAATTAGAGGTTACTTACATTGTAAGATCATTGCTAGTGACTTATCTCTTGTCATGGAACATAAATCCTTTCATGAATTGATCATCAAGACTCCATGGTTTTTCCCTCATTCTAGCTTGGCTCGTCACTTCCCACACACACACACAAGAATACTAGAACTATTTAGAAACCTAGGAATTTCTAGATATTTATTAGGTACTAGTTTGGCCATTTGGCAATCTAGGTCCCTTAAGTTCCTTTCTTCCATATTTGGCCACATTAACTTATGTAGCATATTTACCACTTGCCCATTTTAGTTCCTTAATTCTATTCCTCTTATATTTAAGGCACAACATATTTTCTATAACTATATTACACATACTTTGACCATTAGTTTGACTATTTATTTGACTAGCCAATCACATAACATCTTCAAACTTATAAAGTCATAGTCAAACTTATTCTATGGTATTATCAAAATTAAATATTTATAAACCGTTTTTGGGTGTTATTGAAAACGTACAAAAACAGACGAAAACGAACAAAAACATAAGAAAACGTATGTAAACAGACGAAAATGTTCGAAAACGGACAAAAACGTAAAAAACGGATGAAAACGTATAACCAAAAAAACACTTTTGACCCACTAGACATGTTGTGAGATCCATCTATAATATTAAGGGAGGTCATCTAGACCCGTTGGGAGACCCAAGTAGACCAATCTATAATTTTAAAGAAGGACCAGCTAAACCATCTATCTATACTACTTTATAAAGCATTTAGCCCATCTATTTTTAGAAGTCTTAAAAAATTAAGTAGAAAAGATTACTTTATTGGGAAAGATGTAAAACCATTAGAAAATGTTCATCATACACATTTAAAAGCCTTTAAAATCCTTTAATAGCTAAAACTTGTAACTGCCTAAAACATGTAACAACCAATTAAATGGTAAAGTTGTAACGACCCATATACGTTTTTTAATACAATCAACTTGTAACTGCTAACATTGATATTGTCATCAATTCAGTCAAATTGTAACTGTTGCATTTATGTGGTCTATTTGTAACGGTCCATTAAACATCATTTAAGTGTAAACCACAAACTCAAATACGAGTATAAAAACCTAACACACTAACAAATTCAATAACAACCATTTTCTTCATCTCTAATTTTATCTACTCTAAAAACACAAACATCTATTCCTTCTATTTTTTCTCAACATCACATTTCCGCCTCTCACAATTCATATTTTGCTGTCACTACCGTTTAGTTCTGCCGCCACCTTTGCCAACATCATGTGCCGTCAACCGCTACCGCCGCCATTGTCTTCGCCGTCTGCCAAGCTAATGATCATGGCTTTGGAGGAATACGGGTACCAAAGCAGAAGAGGAATAAGGGTGCAAAAGAAATGGATGTCTTCTTATTTCGGTGACGTCATTTAAAAAAAAAGGTGATGAAGGTTTTGGAGATGAACGAAGAGGGTTTAAGATGTTTGATTTGGATGATTTTGTTAAAATGTTTGATGACATCATTGTTAATTGTTGTAAGGATGATTTCAAGAAATGTTGAGGGTTTACATCGTTGATGTCAAATGCTAAAGTTTGATGGATTTGGATTTTTTAGGGATAGAGTCTTATGAATTAATGATTTATCTGCAAAGCATCCGTGATCCTGAATCTATTAACTTTTGATGAAGTGGCTGAGATTTTTAGTTAGTTATTTTTCATCATGTTATGTTAGTGATTTGGTGATTGTAGTTTTGAATTGATGATCGATGATGATGATGATAACCCGTTTGGGGTTTTATTTTGTCGAATTGTTAGAATTTTAATATTTGATTTGTGATTATTGGGTGTTTGGAATTGTTCAATTTACGTAATTACTACTTACGTTCTACAATAAAAAAAAATCTTTTTATTATGTAGTGATTGTTAACTATTAAAAATAATTATTGAATTTGTCCAAGTTTATCATTTCCAAATCTTAAAAAAAGAATAAGCAATATCATTAAAAACGTGTAACCGCTTAAACCATCATTATAACGGCTTCCAATAATTATTAAAAACATGTAACCGCTTAAAATCATTACTATCAATAGTGATTATTAAAAATGTATAACCGCATCCATAATATAAATCCACACAAACCATTTCATATCTCCCACACACAAATGTTTTTTGTTACAAGAAAAATAGTCTCTTAATATACCCTCACTTTTACTCCTTAACTTTTACTGGTACTTACTGCAGAGATTCATTATTTTTTCGTTAGAAAAACGCTTAACCGGATAACATTTGTTCGCCGCAAAATATAGTCACATGATACCCACTACCGCATTGAGCGGGTACCCGACTAGTAATATTAAAGAAACACATCTAAAATTATTTACCCACCTCTAGTGTAATTTTGGCTCTTTTAAAATCCCTATCTTTCTCTTTTTACTCGACTTTTAACCCGATACCAAATTCTGACCCGTAAATAAAGCACAAGCAGAGACACATTTGCACTCCCTCCCTCCTTGGGTCCTCTCAACTGGTTAGTTCCATACCTCCGTATTATCTTTTGATTTCCAGTTAACATTCTTTATACTTTGTTTTCGATTTCAGCTTCTTCTAGTTGCATCACATCCTTCATTCTCAATTTTATAAGGTAACACTAATTACTATATAGAGAAAAGTTCCATAAGGAACATGGTCAAAAAAAAAAAACAAACCGCTTCATCTTATCCATTCATTTTATTTTCATCTAATGGTGTAGATTAATTCTTATATTAATTTAATTAAAAAACTCACTTTCACCCTATTTTTTAAAAATTAAATATCTCACAAACCGTTAATCGTTACGTAAAACGAAACATACCATCGCGACGAGAATTAAATCATCTTTCTATAAAGGGGCACTTCTATATACTTTCGACGAACTTTTTTCGAATTTTTTTTTTCAATCACGTCAGAAAAAATCTCATGGGATTTTTTGAAATCAATGAGATTCTGATACAAATCTCATGTGATTTTTTCAGACGTGATTGAAAAAAAAATTCGAAAAAAGAGTTCGTCGAAAGTATATAGAAGTGCCCCCTATAGAAAGATAAAAAAATACTCGTTGTGATACTTTCGACAAACTTTTTTTTTGATTTTTTTCAATCTCATGAAAAAATACATGAGATTTGTATCACAATAGCATGTGATTCACAAAATCTAATTGATTTGTGATACAAATTTCATGTGATTTTTTTAGACGTGATTGAAAAAAATAATTCGAAAAAAGGAGTTCTGTCGATATTAATCACATCTGAAAAAATTCACCGTATGAAATAATTCACGTCTGAAAAAATCATCTTGAGATTTGTATCACAATCTCATGTGTTTTTTTCAGACGTGATTGAAAAAAAATCTGAAAAAAGAGTTATTCGAAAATATATATATAAGTGCCCTATATAGAAAGCTAAAAAAATTTCTCGTTGCGTACTTTAGAGAACTTTTTTTCGTTTTTTTTTTAATCACGTCTGAAAAATATCACATGAGATTTGGTATCACAATCTCATGTGAATTTCAAAAAATCCCATGGATACGGGGGATTTTTTCTGATCTGATTGAAAAAAAAAATTCGAAAAAAAGTTCGTCGAAAGGTATATTAAGTTGCCCTTCTATAGAACAGATAAAAAAAATACTCGTCGCGATGGTGTATTTTTTTTTGTTTAACGATTTATCGTTTGCTAGATATTTGAGTTTTAAGAAAAAGGTGGAAAAGTGGATGATGAAAAAATGAGTGGTTAGGATTAACCCATTTGTTTTTTTTTTTGCCCTTGTTTTTTGAGGATCTCAACTCTTACTATATAATGGGCCACATTGCTACAGTAAGAGCTCTCATTTTGGGCCAACCCGATTTTTTTTTTAATTATTTTGTTTTTTTTTTAAATTTGTATGCACAAAGTAGGAAGAAAAAAAAAATATTACAAAAGTTTCGATTTATTCAGATAAAAAAAATACCCGCGGAAACATCTTCGATACCTAATAACTTTAAAATAATCGATATGGTCACAAACGTACAACCCATTATATTAAAAAAATCACTTATATAAAAAAAAAACTTTATACATGAGGCCCAACCATAAGCCATATAAAAACAAAAATATACTAATATACACATTTGTCGACAAACTAGCTAAAATGTGGCCATGTAATAAAAAAAAAAAACTAGCCCAATTTGCTGGAAATCTGGCCCAAAGTAAAAAAAAAATACAAAACGGTCCCTCAACTTTTAACTATTTACGATTTTCTTACACAAAAAATCCCGTAAAAAAATTAACAAAAAAAACACGTCAAGTTTTTATTGTTCACAACTTTTTACATTCATCGGCCCAAAAAAAAGATATCGAACCGTCCCAAAAAAAGAAAATATTCGGGAAAAAATTAACCCGTCCCAACGCAAAAAAAAAAAATCCCGAATCGTACAAAAAAAAGAAATATCCGGGAAAAAATTAGCAAAAAAAAACCCCTAAAATCTGGCCCAAAGTAAAAAAAAATACAAAATGGACCCTCACCTTTTAACTATTTACGATTTTCTTACACAAAAATTCCCATAAAAAAATTTACAAAACCGTCCCAAAAAAAGAAAATATTCGGGAAAAAATTAGCCCGTCCCAACGCAAATTTTTTTCCCCGAATCATACAAAAAAAGAAAATATTAAAAATTAGCCCCGCCATAACGCATCGCCAAAAAAAACCCACCGAAACGTAAAAAAAAATTATTCGGGAAAAAATTAGCCCCGCTACAACGCGCGGGTTCTTTTGCTTGTTTATTTTAACCACAAACTTTTACTCATAAATAAGGGCCCGTTTGGTATTGAGGTTTAGAGGGGGTTGGGTTGATAGAGGGCCAAAAAAAATTGTTTGGTGAAATCTCTTTGGGCTCACGCGCATATATGGTTCCCAAAATTGAATTATGTTTAGCACCTTGGGTTTTCACCAATATATACATATACTATGAGTGGATTAAAACTATGTCGTTTTGACATAGTTTGCTACAGTAATCGGCCCATTGAGCCGGCCCAATTAACAATTTTTTTTTTGGTTTTTTTTTCTATAACTAGGAAACTTTAAAAAAAAAATTGTTCGTCACAAAATAGGAAACAAAATTACAAAAGTACTTATTTATTCAGATCAAAAAATATCCGCGACATGAGACCAAACACATAAGCCTATATAAAAAAAGAAACTATTGCACAAAAATAATTAAAAAAAAAAATTTGCTCGGCACAAAATAAGAAAAAAAATTACAAAAATATTAACTTATTCATATCAAAAAATACCCACGACATGACGCCCAACACATAAACCCATATAAAAAAATAATATTAAACATGAGACCGGAAAAATAAAGCAGCACAAAATACAAAAAAAAACCAAAAAAATAAAATAAAAAATTTAACGCCCGCATCAACGCGCGGACAATCATGGTTAACACATATTTACCCAAATATTATTAAATTATATTTAAAAAAAACCCAAATACCCAAAAAAACAACTTTTAACCACATAATTTTTAAAAAATTAGCACACGCAAACTACACTTATAAAACTTTGAAATCTTACCATACAAATTTAAAAAAAAAACACCCACATCTGTAATAAAAGAAACACCGTCTCGCAGCAACGCGCGAGCAACTATGCTTGTTTAAGATATAAAGTGTCTTTTTTTATTTATAAAAAAATTTCATCCACATGATAGGGTTGACTGTATGTCTCATTTTTATTTTTTTATTCAAAAAATATATATTTCATTTTAAATATTTATATAATATATATATATTTAAAATAATAATTAATTTTCTCTCTTTCTATTTACTTTCAAACATTTTTCAAATTTAAATTCAAATTCAATCCCACTTACAAAGCAAACGGCCCAATATTTCAAAAAAAGAGATACATAAACCTTACTAGTAGTAATTGTTTGGTAAATAAAAAAGGGATAAATATCAGGGTTATACTTTTTTACTTAATTTCGATTACACACATATTGAAATCGATCATTACGCCAAATAGAATAATGCTGGTTGTTTAAGCTTATTTTGAGCCCGAAATTTTGAATAAGCCGAAATCGTATAAGCTCGTAGGGCCGTAAGTAAGCTTAAACTTAATCTGTTATTTATTGTTGGCTTTTTCCTTGTGTTGTTTTTTTTACATAGAGGAGAGAGTCATGAATGCTCCTGATCGATACGAGCGATTTGTTGTACCCGACGGCACAAAGAAGTAATGTTTCTCATTCATATTGTGCTTATGTCTTATGTATATAAATTGGATATTACAATGTTTTGTTTTCGTGCTTAATGTGTTTTTTTCACAAATGAATGAATTGTTAGGGTTTCGTATGAGAGGGACACAAAGATTATTAATGCGGCTTCGTTTACTATCGAGAGAGAAGATCATACTGTTGGAAACATTGTTCGCATGTAAGCGATGCTCTAAATTGTTATAGTTGAATACTAATTTGTAACTTCTAATTGTCGTGGGTGGTATGAACAGGCAGTTGCACAGGGATGTGAATGTTCTATTTGCTGGTTACAAGCTTCCTCACCCTCTTCAGTACAAAATTATTGTTCGGGTTAGTTTTCTAGGAAATTCTGTCATCGTAGTTGATTTAAGATAATACGTATTGCTCTCTTATTAATAAAATTTCCAATAGGCAAATTTTTAATATTCGTTATTTGGACTGCCACTATTGCTTACATAAACTATTGTCAATCGATGATGTATCACGCTTGTTTTAGGTAAAGAAAACTTACTTTTCTTCAATTCCAAAATTGGCGTGTATATAGTTTTAAAGTTAAATTGTTCCCAAATCCCAATCAACATAAAAGCGTCTTGTGCCTTGGCTTATACATACTTATGCATTTAGTATTTGTTGATTCGTTTCGAATTGTGATACCTTTTCTATCTGAGTTTGGGTATATTTTGAGTTCTCTTGGGTTGTAGCAATCAAAGATATTAGTAGTTTTTGTTTTAATGATTAGAGAACTTGTAATGTGGAGTTTTTAGAATCGTAAGGTAGTTGTAATACAGGCGTATGATGTACAAAGTTGGTAAATTGTCTGCAAGAGAGAGAGGTTTAGAACACAGATTTGCAACACTGAGAGATAGACTTGCGAATGCAAATTCCGGACATACTCATGATGCCAAATTATGAATTTAACAGTGGCACAAGCTGTATGTTTGAAAGGAAGAGGTTAAAGGATAAAAGACAACCACCAACATTAAGTATATTTATATGCAGTTGTATCCCAAGTAGACTTTATTCATGCTTTTGAACTAGGGTTGTAACTTGGCACCTGATGGCCACTAGTTGAATTAACTAAGTTAGCAGACTGAAGTTCGCCACTTGCTATACAGCACCTAGCACCTGTTACTATGTCACACGTTCAAGTAACATGTTTAGTTGAGAGAGGTCTATGGGAACAATGGGATATTGTCATAATTCTAAGTGGGTTATAAATTGTGTTGGTAGGTAAAATGTGCCTTGAATCATAAGCTAGGTCTTGCTGAACATTTGGTAATAGGTCTGTTCATCTGTAAGTATATTTCTTCAACACATGTAGAGTCTCCAAAGCTGTCAACTACCCTGAAGCGTTTGTGTCTTATTGGTCCTTGAAACACTACCTTCAAGTAAAATTTCAGAAAACGTTTTGGAACCAATCATGTTCTTTTGGGCCCCTCAACATTTGTCCAAAGGATGCATTGTAGATTGGTGGGCATGAGCAGCATCATGTACATGATTTTACAAGCAGGTGTAATGTTGAGTTTGTCATCTTTTTCAATGCTATTGCTTTCTGAAACTTTAACGACCTTTTGCAAGCTCATGTGGGTTCTACACTTCTACTTTCTGCAACCATCTTTTTAAACTTTTTCAAATTTTCACTACAGGACCTCATATTTTATGATACACAAAACTTCAGCAATAGATATTAATAGGTGATTAGTTTATGTTATATATTATACATGTTCAAGTTCATGTTATGTTTATTACATGAACATGAACACGTATAATATATATTTCATTAATGTAAGTCAAGTATCTATATCATAGGTTAGAACAGATTAAGCTATAAATTCATTGAATTTGGAAGGAGAGGGGAAAGTATGGATAATGGTTCCCATACTGTGGAAGAGTATATGAGGCTATGAGCTTTGTTACTAGATTGCAGACCATAAAAGCCATCTAGCGTACTTTTGGGAAGATGAGAAGATTGTAACGAATCTAGATTGCAGGTGCAAAGAAATATAAGTGGTATAATTTGTAAGCATATGAAGTGCAATGAGAAGATATAGGATGTAATTACTTTTAGAAAGGAACCCTGTTAGTATGTCTCTGTTACCCATCCCGGTTTGTATTGTATAGTGGTTATCATGGTATCTGTTGGATAGCTATAGAAGTTGTGTACGCTCATTTAAGTTATAGGAAATTGTGTCAGATGGGTATCTATCATGGATGCAATATTTAGTCGTCACTAATCCTACTATGACAAACAAAAGGGTTGAAATTAAGTGTTATATAGAGAAAGTCACCTTGGTGGCCTGAGGTGGTTGACACTGGACACTCTTTATTAGAGATTAAAGCTGGATAAGAAAGCCCATGGATTTCTTTAGTTAATATACGACCAACATTTAGGAGTTACTCGTTGACCAACGTTTTCCCATTTGTCAATGTTGTAGTTGAACTGAATGGATGAAAATGAAGTGTTCTATCTGTTATTGATTCATGGAGTATAACCATATTTGATGGGTGTTTGGCAGGTTCACACAACTAGCCAGTCTTCTCCAATGCAGGCTTATAATCTAGCTATCAATGATCTCGACAAAGAACTTGATCATCTAAAGGTTGCATTTGAGGTATGGGTGTAAGGGTTCGTTTCTATTCTTTCTATTAGCTATAAATTGATAGAACACGTGCTTTTATGCATGTACCCTTCCTGTAATTGTAATTCCAGGATCCCAAACTCGTCTTTGAACTATTCTCTTCGCATGTCGGTAAGCAAGAAGCTCAAAATGTTGGGACACATTATTTATCAACCCACTCAAATTTTCTTCTGAATTGATATAAATAATCCCTGATTCCAGTCTTCTTATCGTGTCCCCTTCCCCCCCCCCCCCTATGATCACAATGAAGCCCTCAAAAGTCCTTTAAATCAAACCCAACAGGAATTACCAACTTCAGCAACAAAAATCATATCCCCCCAATTGTTTTTTGTCCTTTGACAAGGGAGGGCAAATTCTTCTCCGGTAACACGTGATTGAACTCCTTCCCCAAATCGTGATCTTGCTCCTTGTTGTGTTTATTTGATTCCGGAGACCAAAATTGCATGTACTAATGTCTTCTGAATTCAAATTCTTAAGCATACTGTCTGCTGTTTGTGGTAGTTTTTCCCCACCATATCCATCAGCAACTTCTTAACGTGTGACAATAGAACCTAGAAATCCGATGTCTTTCCCTTCCTTCTCCACCTCGATGCTACTGAAACTTTGCCCACTATTTTCTTCAAAAGCGTGGAATATCGGACTGGAAGGGTGGTGGTGGTTGTAGGGCTATTAAGAGCATGTCATGATTTCACGAATTGTCTTCCGCTTCAACCTAGTTTTTCTCAATCGTTGCTTGCAAAAAAGCCAATTGTTTCGTTGCCTCTGAGTTGATTGCAGCATGATCGATCTTAAACCGTTCCAGATTCGCCTCCAATTGATCGATCTTAAACTGTTCCATTTTTTTTAAACCCTAGAATCGGAACAGCTCTGATACCAATTGATACGAACCGGATCGATAATAGAATAAAGATTAGAAAATAAACGAGATAGATGGTTTAATATATGTAATGATAAACCGACCCCCCGATGGTTTATATTAATGAGATAAACCAACCCCAAATGATAAACAAAACAATACTTAATATTCATTCCACATAATAAGAATTACAATCCTAATCCCAATTTATAATAAAAGATATCCTAGACTTATTGACTAAGAAAATACACTAAAGAAAACTATTAAAAAGTTTGGACTAAGATTATATAATAAAGGAAACTATAAATATATGATAAGGAAACTATTAAATATGGTTTCTTATCATCACCTTGGTAGGCCTCGAAAGGTTGACATTGGGACATCTTTATTAAGAATAAGGCTGGATAAGAAAGCCCAAGGATTTCTTTAGTAATATACGACCTACATTTTAGGAGTTACTCTTGACAACTAGTGTGCTTTGTTTTTTCCCCATAGTCAATGTTTATTTGAACTATGGATGAAATGAAGTGTTCATCTGATATTGATTCATGGAGTAATAACCATATGTTGATGGGTGTATGGCAGTTTCACACAACTACCAGTCTCTCAAAGCAGCTTAATAATCTAGCTATCAATGATCTCGACAAAGAACTTGATCATCTAAAGGTTGCATTTGAGGTATGGGTGTAAGGGTTCGTTTCTATTCTTTCTATTAGCTATAAATTGATAGAACACGTGCTTTTATGCATGTACCATTTACATATGGATGAATTTTAGCTTTTCCAGAAAAACAAACATATGGATGAATTTGAGGTTAGGCATTCCAAACACTAGCAATCCATCTTCTTAGGTACAATTTGTATTGAATGCTGATATTAATAATCACAAAAGTTGACAAGCAACTTATAGCGTCTTTTATAAGGGGAAAGTGAAATATTGATCTGGTTATGGTAAATGTGATGTGATTAACGACACATAGGTCATGTAGGTTGCAAGATTCAAGTGCTTTTTTTTTTGTCATCAAGGAGTTCTATGTTTCTCTAGGCTCTAATAGATACTCACACCCTTGTGAGTGTTGCCTTACGTGTTTGTCAAGTAATTTTATCGGGTCTGTAATGCTATAATACAGTTAGTGTTCTCCATACCAAGGAAAGTAAGTGCTCTCTGTACTAGAGACACACATTCTCATTATGAAATCCTAGAAGGTCAGGTTAGTTAATTTACTAGTGCGCTAGATGGACTCTTCACTATGGAATTTGGAGTTTTTGCTTCATAACAAAGAAGGTAAAAGTGGACTTTTTCTACCCCCTTGACACTTCTAGACCTCTTTCATATCAGGAGGGACTTGTTTATGAGACACAAGTTTTTATATGTTAAACCAAGTCTCTTGCATTTTCCTCCACTCTCAAACATTTACCACATTGTGAAAATGAAAGGACTAAAAGTGCAACTTTCTCAATATATGTTTAGAAGAGATGTATACTTGTGTGCTTATGCGCACATGTTCATTTGCTTGACCACATTGATGGATTGTACTCAAGAAGATTCTAAGAGTTCGCTCTAAGATACCGATTTGAGGTTAGGTTGATGTTTAAATCAAAGTTTATAAGACCAGACATGATTGGTACAACCAAGGAAAGGAACCAAGGGAGCAAATATTTATCTAGTTTGGCTAAACCACATGTTAGCGGACCTGAGAAACCGGTGAACGCCAATACTCGAAATTCTAAAATACTAAAATCTTAAACTCTCATTTCGCTTCAAACCAAACATTCAACTCTATCTCTGCTGACCCTGTTCAATAATTTTCGATTCTTTGCTAAACCACATGTTAGCGGACCTGTCAAAATTGAGCGAAACTGGTGAGTGGTCGGTTGGCAGTATAGCTAACTAGCTAAGGCTAGGGCCTGATATTTGATGTTGAATGAATTCGGAGTTTGAGATTTACCATTATAGATTTAGGGGAATGGTTTTGCCGGTTTTGACTGGTTAACTGACGGTGGTCACCAAGAGTAATATACCGTTTGCTCTCGTTTTTCTTGTTGAGCCTTTTGGTCTGGACTCTGGACTAGTTATAAAAACATTGGTTGTGACTTTAACATAGAACAAATGGAACAAACCGAATGCAAGAGTTATTTGGGCTTCCTCATAAAGCCTTCACTAAGGCCTTACAACATCTCCCTTAGCTATTTAAATAATATCAATCTCATGTTGCAATTTGACTTGTAATTTCGAGCTTTTGGCACATAGTGATTGATTTGTGTGTTTTTTTATTGTCTATAGTTGAATTCAAGTTATTCCCTTTTATAAAAAGGTTAACAGATCATTTTATTTATGGAAGAACTTTGAACTACAACAGAACTCCTTGAAAGTCGGATTTACAGTAGAATCTTCTGAAGAGAACTTTGAGCTCCAAATAAACTTTTCTGAAAAATGATAAAGCCAACACCTGATAAGTTTGGCTCAACAACTGTTTCCATCGATTTGGTTGTTTGAAGCAAAATAACAGTGCCAAGTAAACACAAAATTTCAAAAATCAGATAAAACTCAAATGAGTGCAGTGCACTTTATGAGTGATTTGATAAACTAGTTCATAATGAAATCAAAGGTAGGGTGGTTAGGCAGGTGGAAGATATATATCCTCAAGTTGAGTATTAATATCTTCACTGCCAGCTTGTATCTCTAACAAGTGGTCACTAGTATTCTGTAACACCTTGTTTCATTAACACAAATCACATTTGAGTCATACAATATGTCCCTTACGCTCTTTTTATATAAATTCAAATATTTAGATATGTTCCTTTCATTCAAATCTATGCTGTTGATTACCACCTGGTCAATTTTGGCCGATCCTCGTACCCAGTTCGTTGAAATGAATACACGCTGACGCATCAAAAACCTGTGCGGTGTCAAACCAGTTTCTTCTTTATCAAAATTAGCCGATCTTCTCTGAAAACCCTTTGGTTCTAATCACATGCTTTGTTATATATCCACAAATTCACCTCAATGTTCTCAAAACTGTTACCATCATTATTTGTATGTTATTAGTAACCTAACATTCTGCGTTACAAAATACAGCATTCTGATGTTTATCACAAGTTCATCCACCTGTCACGTATGGTATTACTAACAACTTCGTTAGTTCCCCGATTATATTTGCTGTAACCACCCAAAATACTAAGAATATTCGTTTGACCATTTTGTTCGAACATGTTTGCTACCTCTTCATGATAGGCCTGTCAATGGGTCGGATCTTGATCTAGATCCGATCCGCCCTGCCCCATTTATATTACCCAACGGGGCGCAAAATGTGATCCATCGGCCCAATTAGAGACTCGGGTCGACCAATTTAGATGGATCATTACTTGAGTCGACTGATACGTGCATGAGATCGAAGACCACTATCTTGTTAATAACTGTTGCAAGTTAGACTAGAAGTACCATGCATGTTAGTTATCAGTAGCACTTTGTTCCATGCATGTTAGTTATTAGTAACCATGTTCCCACGTTTATCTTTTTGTTCCTAAATATTAGGATATCAGCACTTGCTTCCTGTACTATATAAGGGTACTTTGTTTATGAAATTGAGGAGAAGAAAAAAATGAAATAAAAAGTTTAGTTTAAAAGTAGTTGTTAGTTTAGTAATAGTCTAAGGAGAGTGATCATCTCAAATCGATCTTCTATCAATGGTGCTTTCATTGCTTTCTCAAATGCCTCCAACATCTACACCTCCAACCATCGAAGAATGTTTAGCTAAACTAGCTGATAACATAGACAAGCTCGAACTCGTTGGGAAACGTCTCGCCGCCTCTACCGCCAACTTTGTTTCCATCAGTACCAAGACCACCTCACTCAATTCCACCATCATTGGAACCAAGTCCAATGATGAGACCACCCATAAAACTCCCATCGTTCAAAATAATCAACTGGAAACCAACACACCAACAACGATCATCCTGCCGTCAAGCATAACACCACCACTCAACAACGAGGAGCAAGACAAAACCAAGGCTAGCAACCCTACTCACAATATGGTACAAGTCCAACCGGCGAATTCCCTCAAACCGAGCGGCACCGCCGTCTGCATTATCAGCGCCACAAACCCATCAACTAATTTTCATAGCACACAAAATCAAAGTGTTGGACTACCATTGCAATGCCTTGCCACCACCGATATCCAAGCATATTGCCAACGAGGATTATGTTTTTGTTGCCTGAAAATGTCTCTTGTCAGTCATCAATGTTGTCCACCAACGTTTGTTTTTCTCCGCATCGAACCGAAACCACCTTGGGAGCCACGAGACCCGAGGTACAAAACCATGATCCTTGAGGACAAGGATCGTTTTCAGGATGGGAGTATTGATACGTGCATGAGATCGAAGACCACTATCTTGTTAATAACTGTTGCAAGTTAGACTGGAAGTACCATGCATAGCACTTTGTTCCATGCATGTTAGTTATTAGTAACCATGTTCCCACGTTTATCTTTTTGTTCCTAAATATTAGGATATCAGCACTTGCTTCCTGTACTATATAAGGGTACTTTGTTTATGAAATTGAGGAGAAGAAAAAAATGAAATGAAAAGTTTAGTTTAAAAGTAGTTGTTAGTTTAGTAATAGTCTAAGGAGAGTGATCATCTCAAATCGATCTTCTATCATCGACCCATTAAAAAATTATATTATAAACTCATTTTTCATTGTTGTTTTTATTGTTCTTTTTTCTACTTTTCCTTACAAAATCTATAAATGATAGTTTTATCTATGCTTCCCGACCTTGTCGAAGCATTGGGTACGACAAATGATTGGATTAAAAAGACCCATTGATTTACCTTGGTATTCCCATTACGTTATTTTATTTTGTGTATTTTTTTGTTTTAATTTAGACCTTTATTTTTTAAGAAGTTTGAACGATATGCAAGTATAGTGTTTTTGTTTGGGAGATGATTTGCTGTTACTTCTGCTTTGTATCAACATTAGCTATTGTGTTATGCACGACATGGCTGGTCTGATATAATTTCATCATGGTATGTGAACTCTCATGGTCGTGGTTGTAATAAGACATGTTCAGCTTTTAGTATGTATGTATCCACTTCTATTTGCATTTAATAGGTTATGTGTGTAGACAAGTAGACATTGATTATGAATTGCAAGTTAGATTTAAAAAATCAGTCAACAAACATACAGAAAACTGACTGGAGAGAGAGAGCGGTGGTGGGGGACTTTGGATCAAATGTAACAATTGCAAAATAATAAAGTATAATTTAATTGGGTCGACCTGGATGATGATCTATCTGTTTAGGTTAGTTGGATCTTAGGTCGAATCACGATCCATCAAGATGGATCATGGGACAGATCATGATCCATTTACTTGGATTATAAATGGGTCGGATCATGATCCACCCCAAACCCGACCCATTGACACCCACGCTTCACGAGTACACGATCTCTTTAAATTCTACCAAAGGTGACATTCAATAGCTTATTCATGTTCTCCACACTCACAGTCAATTATAACGTTCCGTCCTGCCCTAATATCTGTTTATGCTATGAAATGCCATTAGGATGATAATTAATTTCCTATGCAGAAACTCTTTGACCACTTCTCTGAAGATGGTACCCACTTTGTTCAACGTACTACGTATATCATGGTCTTTCTTTAGGAATTATATCCTCTTCTTTCACATGGAGATAGTTGATGACGGTTTGTGTCATTCAAGTCCGTGCTATTTAACCACAGAGCTTGAAGAGCTTCCTGAGTTCTTGAGCATTAAAACTTCTTGTCATGTATTTGCTTAACTATTAGGAAGCTTTTGCCCTGCATGGTAGTTGTAGCTTTGTTGGTCAACCAAAATGACAGATCTTCACCTGCGTTTCCCCTGCATGGTAGTTCACATTTTTGGTATTTTATCCCATATTTGTTTTACTAAGTTGCTTTTGATGCAATCTTTCGGGTGGCAGTTACAACTCAAATGCTAAATAAATATACGGATGTTACATATTATGGTCAAAATAACCCCACACTTTGCTTAATTTGAAGCTCTTAAAAATCGAGCTTTGCAATTTAAACATGTTATGATGGATGCTTTAGTAAGTGGCGATTATTGACAGCTTTTTGACCCTTTCTCCCATCATAGGGGAACCATTATTTGTAGTTCTGATTTTCTGTTAATTTTCTTACTACTTTTCTAAGCATTTGTCTTTTTCATTTCACATATGTGCTATTCTTTTTCGCAGGCTGAGGTCGCAAGAGTTTCCGGGGAGTACTGATGATTATTGATACGCTTTGAAGGCTTGATCACAAATAAACCGTCTTAGTTTGGTTTGTTACATTGGGAACCGCTTGCAGAGTGTCTCTATCTTTAATTGTTTTGCCTATGTGGGCTGTTAGTCAGAAACTGGTAACGGTCATGGTTTTAGCAGTGGACACATGTATGTATGTTTAGTTAGAAACTGGTGAGTTGTAGCTTTTATCTATCAATGCTTATGCCGTCTTCCAGTTGCAAATCAGTACTCCTTTCGTCCCAAAACATAAGTCCACTTTGCTCTTCTTTGTTGCCCCAAAATTAATGTCCACTTTCGATTTCAACCAATCAAAATACTTGTAAGTGGAAGAAAATGAAATTTTATTGGTTTATATTGCAAGGGATCCACTTTTCTTAAACTTTATGAAATATGAAAAATATGAAAGTGTACATTTAATTTGGGACTGAGTAACATTTTACAGTTATGAGATTCTTAATGCCTAGATGTACTATAGATTAGAAACCGGTACATATCGTAGTTTTGAATTACAACTTGCTTTATGCTTAAAACTTCAAGTCTTGTTTCGTTGGTGAAAGGAGGTGTGTTTCAGCTTTGTAAGGAGTTAAAACAAGCTGGATCAGTTTAAGCTGGGTAAGTGATTGAAACGTGCTGGATCTGGTTCTATTGATCTATAAAGATTATGTCCATTTTTTTTTGAGTTTATAGATAGATTGTGTTTAAAAAAGGGTGAAGACTGAGAATAAACAACTTAGGTGGTGTTTAGTTATGGAAAAAAATTTATGTTTTTCTGTTTCTAAATTCCTAAAGAATGAGATGGTTTTTCTTCTCCAGATAAGACTGAGAATTTTTAAAACCTGTTTAGATAAGAGTTGTATTTTTCTTTTTAAAAAATGAAAAGATATTTAAATAGATCTATTTTCACTCTTTTTTTTTCATATTTAATATTTTTTCATATTAGCTCTTTGTATACGATTATAAAAACAATAAAAAATACAATACAAATGAAATTAATAAAAACTAACTACAATCATAAGCATATATTTAATTTATAGTATACTCGAAATT
The DNA here is from genome assembly GCA_026074375.1 of Tanacetum coccineum. NCBI lineage: Eukaryota > Viridiplantae > Streptophyta > Magnoliopsida > Asterales > Asteraceae > Tanacetum > Tanacetum coccineum. Next base: position 24,851 of record BQNB010019052.1, read on the forward strand.
AACATTACCGAACATATATAAATTTCAATTAACATCACGTTTTCGTCAAATTTCTTACGTTTTTGTCCGTTTTTTACGTTTTCGTCCAATTTCTTACGATTTCGTCTGTCTTTTACGTTTTCGTCCGTTTTTATACGTTTTCGTCATATTTCTTACGTTTTCGCCCGTTTTTTTTACGTTTTGGTCCGATTACTTACGTTTTCGTCTGTTTTTACGTTTTCGTCCGATTTCTTACGTTTTCGTCTGTTTTTTTACGTTTTCGTCTTTTTTTACGTTTTCGTCTGTTTTTACGTTTTCGTTCGATTTCTTACGTTTTCGTCTGTTTTTTTACGTTTTCATCCTATTTCTTACGATTTCGTCCGTTTTTTATGTTTTCGTCCGTTTTTTTACGTTTTCGTCATATTTCTTACGTTTTCACCTTTTTTTACGTTTTCGTCACTTACGTTTTCGTCTTTTTTTTACGTTTTCGTTCAACTTCTAACGTTTTCGTCTGTTTTTTTACGTTTTCGTCCGATTTCTTACGTTTTTGACCGTTTTTTACGTTTTCCTCCGTTTTTTACGTTTTTGTCAGATTTCTTACGTTTTCGTTCGATGTTTTACGTTTCCGTCCGTTTTTTTACGTTTTCGTCCGATTTCTACTCTCGTCTTTTTTTACATTTACGTCCGTTTTCGTTTGTTTTTGTCTGTTTTCTTACATGTCCGTCCATTTTTGTCTTTTTTTTTACGTTTTGAACTGTTTTTTAAAACGAATAAATACGTATAATACGTAAGAAAACGAAGAAAGGGGTCAAAAAAACAAAGAAAACATCCAAAACGGAAGAAAACGGAAACGTAAGAAATCGGTCGAAAACGTAAAAAACGAACGAAAAAGTAAGAAATCGGACGAAAACTAAAAGAAATCGGACGAAAACGTAAGAAATCGGACGAAAACGTAAGAAGTCGGACGAAAACATAAAAAACAAACGAAAACGTAAGAAATCTGACGAAAACGGGCAAAAACGTAAAAAAACGGACGGAAACTTAAGAAATCGGACGAAAACGTAAGAAATAGGACGAAAACGTAAAAAAACGAACGAAAACGAAAGAAATCGGACGAAAACGTAAAAAATCAGACGAAAACGTAAAAAAACAGACGAAAACGTAAGAAATCTGACGAAAACGTAAAAAAGCAGACGAAAACTTAAGAAATCAGACGAAAACGTAAAAAACGGACGAAATCGTAAGAAATAGGACGAAGACGGTCGGACGAAAACGTAAAAAACCGGACGAAAACGTAAAAAAACAGACGAGAACGTAAAAAATCTGACGAAAACGTAAGAAAACGGACGGAAACTTAAAAAATCGGACGGAAACGTAAAAACGGCCGAAAACATAAGAAATCGGACGAAAACTTAAGAAATCGGACAAAAACGGATGAAAACGTAAAAAAACGAAAAAAACCGACGAAAGCGAAAAAAGACTGACGGGACGTATAAAACGTTCAAAAATGTAATAAAACACCATAATTTAGTGGGTCGACCTGACCCAAACCGTTTGACCCATGACCCGTTAGACCCATTTTTAAAACATGACCTGTTTGACCCCATGCCTCATTTGACCCATGACCTAAACCGACCCATTTGCCACCTCTAGATAGGGTTAGAATATTGGTACTCACGTTTTATTTGGTTTGAGTTATATTTACGTTTTATTTTGTTAGGGAAAAAAAGAAATGGAGAATAGTAAATTGTGGTTTTCTATTTTTCCATATAAATTTAGAAAATGAGAATTTTTTGTTTTTTGAAAAATATTAGAAAAAAGTGTAACTAAACAAGTTTTCAGTTTTTCCATTCTCAAATGAAAAATTTTCTGAAAAAATGAGATATTTTTCCCCAACTAAACACACCCTTATGGTGACTGAATAACATTGGCTGGTGACTTCGTGCCATGGCACCAACCCAACCTTATGGTGCCACAACCATACCGGGGCTTGGCTGGTGAGGCTTCGCGCCGCACCTACCAGCCCATGCGGTGGGATTTCTTAATTTTGTGTGCGTGTGTGTGTCGTATTTTTGTTTTAGTGGGTTGTGTGTGGGCCATAGAGCGTTTCATGCCACCACAAACATGGAGAGTATTTTGTGTTGAGTGTAAGTTCTCGCGTTATGTGAAGTTCTGAGATGGCACCAATTTTTCCCACGACCTGTGGGACCAACGCACCTTATGCTCTTAAAACTTTTTAGATTTTACCCGTTTAAGATGATATTAAGACAAATTCATAGTAAATGAGTCATTGCAATAACTAGCCTATATTGTCAGTAGATAAGAAATACAATGGAACATGGCGACTCGTTTCTTGCTTTCTTTATGCCTACTTTACACCTACACCAATAATCATCAGTATCACGTAGCTGTTTATAATAGATTTACATGATTGAGAACTCTTCATGTAAGCCTTGGAGTTTCCCTCTCAGTTTATGCTGCTGGATAATTAACACGGACGCTGTCGCTGAGAAATCTGAAGCTGATAAAATATCACCAATTGGACCCAGCTCAGGGCACGCTTCCCAGTCATTCATACCAGCAGTTAATGTTGAGTTAACCCTTCCTCCTCTTCCCACTATGAACAAATTATAGTCACCTTCCAGTGACTTAATTGTCGAATATGTCTCGCCTGAATTCGAAAGGTACTTCTCCATGTATGCAACATTTCCTCCAGCTACATGCCGTTCATAAAACTCTGTGAAATATTCGTCATCTTGCTTCATTTCTTCCTCAAATTCTGTTGTGCTGGCTCTGGCTCTTGTTATTCTTGAAGACACATTGTTTCCGTTTGTGTCTAGAAGGAATCTTATGACTGTTAATTTGACTCCTGGGTGTCTTGCTACTCGACCTGCATAAGCAAGTGCTTCACGGTCGTCATTTCCTGCTATGAAAATGATTGCTGCACTTATGCATTGTGTTTCTCTTGATAGCTGGGTTGATCCAAGACCTCGGTCCACTAAAACGGCTACTGAACATGGTGCATGTCGTAGAACCTGTGTGTCGTATCAATGTTATGATTACTTTCATCACATTGCGATGTATAATTTCGTCAATCGATGTGGCAAAATGAGAATTGGCGTAACGGGTAATATAGGGTCATGTCGAACTGGGCCACTGATCTTAACACGAAAGAGCGTTGGTTCTGGTTGACTTGGAAACCCCATCTTGTTTAAAAAGTATATAAACAATCAATTTAAAGTTTTTTTAATTTGTTTTTTTTATAAAAAATATATTTAAATAAGCCAAAAAGGGTTTAGGCGGTAGTGTGCATAAAAGTAGACTTTGAACTTTACCCATTCGACCCATTCTAAATAGAACACAGCCTCAATCGACACATTTATAAGTTGAATAAGCTGCACACTTGAATTGCTGGTTCTAATCTACATGTATAAATTTATGGCATAGTGTTACCTTTCTGTTGACACTACGAAACGCCAAATGGTTGGTGTTGAACTTGCCATCAGGTTGTTGATTCTTATGGAATGGGAGAATGATCAATGAAACCAACAAATCCTCTGCAACTGTGCAGATATCTTGATGCATCGTTGCAAGAGGACAGAGTGTAAGCAATCTGCGAACATCAATGCCTTCACTCTGGTCGTTCACATAAGCTTGTATAGTATTGGTGATACTTTCTCTCATCTCTAGAATCCCTTCATCTGTTATACTCATTGCATCCATTCCTTCTCCACGTGCTACCGTGGATGTTGTCGCATCTGTTAACTCAATCATATCGTTCACGTAAACCATCATCCTAGGTTCTGTTGTCCCTTGGGTAATCTCCATAAAATTAATAGCTGACTGAACATTTTCAGGACCATGGAGACACATAATTATTTTTAGCTCGTTTGAAGGGTTGAGCCATTGAAGTGCCATTCGTTGTGTTGGCGATCGTTTCCTTGCACGCTTGATTATGTTCTTAACCACCACCGGAGCATAGATGAAGGTGAGGAAACAAACTAGTACCATAACAATACTGCTTGAGGGACTAATTATATCTCTCTGTATCAGCAACAACGAAATAAGATGTATGTCATGGCACAATAAGAATCATTTTAGTCTCTCCGTTCCAAATTGATATACACACACAAAAAAGTCTTGATGCAAAATATGTACGGTTAATACAATATCTAGTTAATAAAATTTCATTTTTACCATTTTATTTGAGATGTCGTTGGCTCAAACTTACGTTTATAGATTAGGGTGATTAAGGCTAAAACCGGATACTAGTAGTTTATAAGTATCCATCTACAGAAGTCAACAATAGATTTAGAAAAAGCTAATATTGTGACATGGATTAATATTTTGGTACATCGAGTCATCATGATCTCTAACAAAATTATGTTTGAGGAAAGTTAAGAAGCTTACTTGCTTGGCCAAGAGAGCCATGAAAATATGGAAGTGGCCCTTTATACTTAGAAGCAAACCTGCTGCAACAGAGTCCTGCCAATGAAACCCTAACATGGCCCCGGAAATAAGGCATCCTAAAATTTTACCAACAAGTATGATTGCAAAGAGGAAAAATATGCTAGCCCAAGTGAGTAAGTTACGCACTTCAAATTCACTGAAGTCAACTTCAAACCCGACCCAAAACATGAATACCGGAAAGAATAGCAGTCCAAAAAAGTACTTAACTTTCCCAGCCAACAATTTAGATAGCCTTCCATCACGAGGCATAACAATACCGGCCAAAAACACACTTAACATCATATTAAAATGTGCTATCAATGGCGAAAAACTACAAACAAGTACAAGACTTGCTATTGAGACAATCAAATGTGAACCCTTCATTAACTTCCCTTGTGGATTTTGACTATCCACCCACCTCATGAGAAGTGGTATACATTTGGCCGCTAAAATAGTCTGAACGATAAGAACTCCAAGCATGAGGAGGACCTCGTTGATATTTCTGATTGCAAAACCGTCTAGTGGATCAAAAATAATGTACCCTATAGTGAAAACCAGAATAGAAATGAGATCGGATATGACAGCTGTTAAGATCAAGAATCTCCCAATGTCGGATTTCCCAATCTTGAGGTCATTAATGATACGGGTGAGGAGGGGAGAGGCCGTTCCCGCTAGAATGAGTGAAATGAAGACATCAAACTCAAAATTTGGCTCATAACTAAGTTGTAACATTGGAGTCACAAAAACCGCTAGTAAAAAAGTTAGTAGCAATCCTGTACATGCCACCTTAACTTCACGAATTGGTAACCGAGTAAATATGGCAGGGTCTATTTCAAGGCCCATGACAAACATGTGTAAAATCATTCCAAATTCCGCTACATAGCCAAGTGCCATATTGGCGTCCTCATTGAAGTTGTTACGTAAAATTGGTAAGTTGCTTAAGAAGAATCCTACCTGAATTCATCAAATGAACAAAAAGACATAATAACTAAATATTGTATGCAAATGTAAGAACATTAACATGCACAAATGATTAATGCATGTATGATTACATAAACGAAATATCGCTTACAATGGCTTCAGATATGATACGAGGCTGGGAATAAGGGCGTAAGAGCATGTGTAAGACATTACACAAGGCTAACGTAACAATGAAAATCAACATATTCACTGCAATATTTGCCACTTTCATCACCGTGAATTGTGAGCATCTTGGGTCTTTTACAGGGTTCTCGTCTGTATCCATTTTTATATGATCTTTCGATTTTTTCGGTCTAAATCAAATCATAACAATGCATATAACTTTTTTCTTGAATCCCATGCAACTGATGACACAAATTGTTAAATGGAAAATGCTCATAAGCTTGTATATGGGATTCTTGAAACAATGTGAAAAAGATTTGAGAATAACATGTAAAGATTGGATATGAGGGATAAAATTGGATGTGAAGAAGGTATGCATAGAGAGAAAGGGTAAGATTGTTAGGGCCATGATGAAATGAAAATAGAAAGATGATAACTGGGTGAAGGGTGAATTTTGTGATGCCTCATGAATAAATATGAGAATATTAGGGGAAGAAAATGAAGGTCTATATTTTTTCTATATATTAGAAAATGATAATTTCATATTTACCGAATAAAAAAAAAAGTTTTCAATGAACATGTAGAACACTTTCAAAGCATGTGGGGAAATATGAAATTTTGATGTTTTAATTGAGTAAATATGAAATTGACCCTTAGAAGGTTAAAAGCGGGTTAAAGCAAAAAACTAAACTGAAATTAAAACAAAGATGTGTATCAGTTATATTTTGTATATGTGCGATTTTTTATACGTGTTTGTAAATTATGCTATCAAGACCCATCGAGTAAATTGCAAAAACCACCCTGTCGTATGTCCATATTGCAACGAAGTCTTTACCTTTCTGAAAGTTCAAGTACCGTCCTTGTGAGAATGTGCGGATATCGTCCCCTCCCATGCCTTGCCTTCAGTGTTTTAATTTGGGTCATTTTTGTCATTTCACATTCGAGCAAGGACGATATCCGCACCAATGGTTTCTCACAAGGACGATATCTGCACTTTCGAAAAAGGTAAGGACTAAGCTTGAAATTTAGACATACAACAGGGACGATTTTTGCAATTAACAAACTATGTACTAACCGTAGGTACTTTAGAAGGTTTCATTGACGAGCATGTTCATTCTAACACATGCATAGACATAGAGGACCCTCATGCTAGTGTCGTAGATCCTAGCTTCAAGGTTAAAAAAATTATCTGAAACATGATCCGGTAATACATTGGAATCAAATGGAACCTGTTTAGGTATGAAGTTTGAGTGTTTGACTATCTAGAGCAATTGAAACTAAGGTTAGCTAGTTATGGTGTAGCGAAATGTTTATTAGTTTATTGTGGAGGGAATGTACAGGTCGCTAGATGTGCATGGATGTATAATAATAATAATAATAATAATAATAAGGAACTGTTTAATTCACTGGATGCTGCTAAAGGTAAGTCTCCAAGAAAAGTAAGTCTAAAGCAATACCAAAAGGTAAGTCAAAAGCAATACCAAATGGTAAGAAATTTTTTAAAGAATGTTACTTTTAAGAAGCCGATTGTTACTAGACGTAAGAAAGATGGTGATACCGGTAGAGATTGAGAGGGATGTAGTAAGGATGAAGAAGGGTGTAGTAAGGATGGAGAGGGTACATCTACTTCACCAAAATGTATTAGGAAAAAGGTTATAGAATATAAGAAAACACGTGTGTTGTTTTAGACTTTGAGCTTTTTGGATGAGTAATGAGAATTCATTCCAGATCAAATCACTCCACCCTTAACATAGGTGTTATAGAAGTTACCGATTGAATTCTTTCTTGACTTGCGGGTGGATTGCTTATCAGTATGCCAAAGAAATCATCAATGACCCTTTCATTGCTTACATATTAATGAAGGATGATATTGAATTCATGAATAATGTAAGCGTTGGTCAATACAAAAAGGCTAAACAAAAAGCTCTTTATGACCATGAAGGTGGTTTGATTGAGCATTATGGTAGTTGTCGGAATACACACAAGCTTTACTAGATTCAAAATCTGGTTCTTATTGCAGACTTGATGCGGAAGAAACAAATATTGGAAATACTTATTTTCAGAAGGTTTTACATATGTTTTGAATGAGTTGAAGATGGGTGGTTAATAAGTTGCAAGAGAATCATTAAGTTAGATGGTTGTTTTTGTAAAGCATAACTGCTTACAACAATGATAAAGATGCTATTAACCAGATGCACCCCATTGCCTAAGCACTAGTTAATGTAAGGGTAAAAGCTAAAAATACTTTATGTACTATCCCAGATAACTCATTCTACATAATAAATTCTTAAATGGGGCTAATGGTCTGAAAATGCATCGAAGTTGCCACCTTTTCTTTTTCTCGGCTATGAACTTTTAATTTTTCTTTTGTGTGCCACCACTTTGCTAATCTTCATATTGTAGCCATGGAACGAAGGTAATTTAATGTGACACCTCATTAAGCCAATTTTTCCCGTTTTGCTCTTTTAGTCAAAGTTATACTTGGCCCCTAAACTTTAACTTTTGACATTTTTCACTCTTTAACCCTTTTAAAGGTTAACAACTTACATAGTTTATTATATATCCCTGCACTTTATTTATTTATATTTTCACCCTTTAATACTATCTAATTGACTTTGCAAATGATAATATCAAAAGAAAGTGCAGTGCCTGGACATTTCATTGAACATAAATGTTTATGAATGACCATCAATTAGTGCCCTCTAATGATGTACAAAATGGGCTATTTTGTAAATGGTTCATTCATAAACTGTTAGCTTTTAGCTTAGTAGTACCACATGGTATTAATGAGTTTTGTTCAAATATTACAGACCCAACATACACAGTTAATGTTTACCAACCTATGCCCTCACATGTACAAAATGGGCATATCAATAGTCTAACTGTTCAAACATCAATGCACATTCAAGGCAGTGTTTTGAGTACTGCCTTGTTTTCCCAACTTCCTTTGAAGGATTTTTGCACTTGACATCCTCAATGCAGCTTGTTGTGGTTGTTCTTGTAGCTGCACTTGCTCCTGAGTCTGTTCTTGGGTTTGATCCACTTGAGTCAAGTCTATCTCAGCTTGTTCTTGTGTCTGCTCCACTTGGTCTTTATCTTGTGTCACCACTGGTTCATGTTGAGTCTGATATGGTTCATCTTGAGTCTGCGCTGGTTCATCTTGCAATTCAAACCATTTAGCAAAGCCAGAAGTCACAACCTTCTTCTTACCTTGTTTTTTGTGTTTCAGTAGTTGACACGGGTTTCCTTTTTGACCCACCAACGCCTCTACCTTTTGACCCACTACCAGCACCTCTACCTCTTGACCCACTAGCACCACCAGACACACTAAAACCTCCTCTAGACCCACCAACAACTCCTCTTGAAAAACTAGCATCACCTCTAGAACCACTGGCACAACCTTTTGACATGGCAACACTTCCTCTACCTCTAGATCCTGTAGCACCTCCTCTAGACCCACTAGCCCCTTCATCCCTCACTTGACCTCTAGGAACAACATCAACATCATCTGAATCATCCACTGATTGGTTCTTTCTAGGCCTGCCTGGCACTCTTTTGGGTTTTTTTGTTTGTTCAACTACGAGTTCCTTGTAACTTGATTTGTTGTCGGTTTTTTGCAGTTTAAACAACTTCCATGTGAACCTAACTTAGAGACTCTAGTTGAACTACAACCCTCATCTATAGCTCTGATTCTTTTCTTTTTAGGCCTACCAGACATTTTTCTAGGTTTTGGTGACAAGACAGTGAAGTACATGCTCTGATCAAGCCAGAAATTCATACCAGGGATTGGTTTAACATAGTTGTGGTAAGCCACAAACTACATGTCTGTTTCAAACCAAGTTGGGACATAACTCTCAGGTACCCTATTTATCAAGAAGATTACCTTTGTGGCATGAACACAAGGTAATCCTAATAACTGCCACATCATGCAAGTACAGGTCCTCTTGCCTTCATCTACTATGAATCCTACACTCCCTGATCTCACCTCAAAAAGATTCCCACCAGCAGGTATTACATGCCAAAACCTGCAATTATTGTTTATTAGTGTCAATCTAAACAAGTTATATAAAACTAACAACAGTGAATGAGAAATTACCTTTGTTGTTCCTTCAGCTATTCCAATCTCTTTTTTATGTTGGGACATACCCCAGGATTCCATTTCCTACTAATTCCCCTTATTTTGTTTATCCTTTTAAGCACTAACACTCTAATGGCTTCCAGCATAGTTAATAGTGGCTTATGTCTAACATTAACAATGACACTATTAAAGCATTCACTGAAGCCATTCTCTATTGCTTCACAACCTCTGTCAACTTTAAAAAAGGCTCTTGACCAAGTTTTTGGGATTCTTATCCATAAGATATTTATGTGCATTTGGGTTAGCACTCTTTATCTTATCCATAATCTTGTTGAAAAGCTGAGAGTGTGAGGCTTTAGATGCTGACCAGAAACTCTAAGCCAGGGTATTGTTTCCTAAAGTTTTCATAAATATGCCTTGCACATTGCTTGTGCTCAACATTTGACATGACATCTTTAACAGCTTCAATAAGACCCTATACAAATGAAATTTAATTAGAACAAATATACTGGTTGGGAAAGTTTATAAAAGATATAATTACTTACCTTGTATTGATCAGACATTAGAGTTAGTCAATTTCCTCTGATGCTACCCAAGTCTTGTTCCAGCAACTCCAAAAACCAAGTCCAGTTTTCTTTATTTTCAGCATTTACCACTGCCCAAGCTACTGGATAAATGTGGTTATTCCCATCTCTCCCAATTGCAGTAAGTATTTCACCTTGATTGGGACTTTTAAGAAAAAAAACCATCTAAAGCAATTATTTTCCTACACCCTGCCTTCCATCCATCTGCCAGTCCAGCAAAACACACATAGAACCTATCAAAGTAAGTTTCGCCATCAGGATTCACAATCACTCCCAACTTTACAGTGGACCCAGGATTGGAATCTAAAATTGCTTTTCCATATGATTTAAGCATGGAATAATGTTCACCAATGCTCTTTTCATACTCTGTCAATGCATACTTCTTAGCATTTACACGTTGATTGAGACTGACCTTACACTTATACTTTTTCATCACTAAATCAGCTATATCACACAACTTGATATTTGGGTTAGCCCTAATCTTATCACCAAAGATTTTTGCAATCCACTTATAGTTGACCAATGCATCAAAGTTGAAATTCCTAACACATGTATGTTCATCTACTAAGGATATGCATTGAAAAGTTTTTTCATTAGTCATCCACCTAGCATAACATCTCCAAGGACATTTATGTAAGGCATCACTACTAGCACAATGGTACTTGGTCTGCTTTCTTTGTTTACCTTTCTCGGGAGCAGACACCCTAAGTGGTCTTTGTCCACACTTTACTACCACCCTTTCTTCTCCACTCCTTTCATGCCATAAAGAGAAACCATTTGCCAAAGCATAGTAGGTTAGACACTCTTTGAACTGGGCAACACTTGTATACTTTTCACCAACTTTCAATATAAACATATATATGTGTTAGTATATATCATTTGATCATTTAAAAGAGAAACAAACATTTCCATCTTTATCAGGAGTCTTAAGACTTTTCAGCAACTCATTCATGTAAATATCATGTTCCTCAAAAGTCTCACCTCTAACATTATCCGCATGCATACTATTTTCAGCATTTGGCTCATTCATGCCAGGGTCTTGGTTATCTTTTGCTTTACCCTTTGCCTGTCTATTAGCTTTCATCCTATTTCTAAGTTCAATTAATTCTTCTTCACCAGGACTAAGATATTCAACTGACTTATCTGACTGATAGTCACTATCATCATCACTCTCATACTCAGCCTCTGAGTCATTTTCAACAGTGCATCTCCTACTTTCAACAACCTTTGTTGCATCTTTACTAACCTTATCTTTTCCCTTGTCTGTAATACTTGTCCTAGCTTCAACACCCTCTGTAGTATTAGTCCTAGCTTTAACACCCTCTGTTTCAACCTCCATCTCAGCCCAATCAACCATCTCATTAACGGAAAAGTCATTGCAATACCTCTTTTTAGGAGGCCATATTTTCTTATAAACACAAGCATCCATGTCTATTGTAATAGCTTGACTTAAATACTCTGAAAGATTCATATCTAAGTGATCAACATAAAGATTAAGTCTGCCAAATGTATTTTCAACATCAAACATGTAAGATACCGACCTATCGTCACTAACCCTAACTAAACCCATTTCTAAGTCTTGGTTTGGTACTTGGTAATACAAACCTTGAAAGTAGCAGCCACACTTTTCGTCTAAAAATTCAGCTAACTGTTCATACGGCATCCTTGGAACAGCCATTTCAAAGATCACACCATCAACATAATTTAACGGTAAATGGGCAAAGTAACCATCATTATGAACATCAAATTGATGCAGGTCGGTACCAGGGATCATTCTGATAGATTAAAGAAAACAAATTAGGGTTCTTCAACAAATTAAATTAGAGAAAACTCAACCACAATCGATTAAAAAATTAGAAAAGTTAATGAATTAAGACATACCTTATTACATATATTAGGTTTCTTGGAGTATCTGGCAATTACGAAATTTTGAGAATTGATGATTGTTACAATTAAGGTTTTTTAATCGAGTGTGGTTTGATCGTTGTTGTTGTTGTTGTGTGTGTGTTTGTGTTTTAGATGTTATAAGAAGGCAAAAAACATTATACTTTTATTCTTGACAAAATGGACCCCTCAAAGTGTATAACAAAAAAAATGTAAGGCAAAACGAGAAAAATTGGCTTAATGAGGTGCCATGTCAAATTACCCCCGTTTCATGGCTACAATAGGAAGATTAGCAAAGTTGTGGCACACAAAAGAAAAATTAAAAGTTCATAGCCGAGAAAATGAAAAGGTAACAACTTCGATGCATTTTTAGATCATTAGCCCTTCTTAAATGTGTCATTATACCTAGTGAAACCTTCTTTTTAACAAGGGTAAAAGCTAAAAATACTCTATGTACTATCCCATATAACTCATTCTACATTATGAACTCTGACATGACACTAGGTATAATGACACATTTAAGAATTCATAATGTAGAATCAGTTATCTGGGATAGTACATAGAGTATTTTTAGCTATTACCCTTAATGTGAAAACAATGAAAATTGGTGTAGGTCTTTGTCACTACTTCATGATGATCTTAATTTGCAACAAGAATGTGGGGTCAGTGTTATATCAAATGCACATAAGGTAATTAATTGTGTCGTTGTAAGGTAGTAGTTTATGATAGTTCAAGTTTTAAATTTATATTTTGCCGACTTTACCTAAAACAACACGTTAACGGGCACTGTACCCGGTCAGATGGAGTTTCTTGGTAAGTCGGGTGTCGATCACTAAGAGCGAGAACTAATCTTTTATTTTATCAATATTTTGGTTAACTAAACTAAGTTAATTTAAACTATGTTAATTTTATTCTATGTTAAACCTATGCTAAACCTATGTTAATCCTAATTCTAACGGATAAGGGGGGTTTTAGCCTGAGAGACTGGCACAGGTTTGTGGCAACTTAGATCAACTTAAGACACATTAACACATGCAAGCAAACAGATAAAAGATAGAAGAGCGGTCTAGCCAAATATAAGAAAACTGTATTAACCATGATTAATCCAATTAGAACGTTGGTTTGTTTATTTAGTGCAATGAATACTTATCTCGAGGCGGCATATCATTCTTAAGACTTAGGCGTTACTTCTTCCTAAGACCTAGACATGTAGAATTCTTTCACAATTAAACGCATCCGCATAAAGCATCAGCATATCCTATTTGCTGATTATCAATACTATCTTGGGGTTAAAAAAGCAAATGGTGATGCTTGTTACACCCTAACTCATATAGACTTTACCTACTTACTGCTTAATGGCAATTTATATACTAGTAGTCCACTGTCTAAGTCTTTACCAATTGTGACTAAGAACGTACTCGTTGATCCCAAGGTCACTTGCCAGTTCCAACTACGCTCACTAATCTTAAGGCAATAGGGAAGGTCATTATTAATGTGATCCAATTGGTCTGAGAATGTAAATCACTATATGGAGAGTCATCCCGGCATCTAGCTAACTTGGTCGGTATCACTAGATCCAGTTGAAGATAGGTCGCAAACAAAAGCACGTAAACAAGTATAAATACGATAAACATAAAAACAACAATCAGACGATAAATTAAGCATTCAAGATTAATACCCAAGGGTATTTGCCCTCAAACTTCATAATCAATACAAGAGTAATAATTCAACCAAGGTAAACTAACCGAGTTAAACGAATGATACCAAAAATCAAACGATTACTAGAGTATAGGAGAATACAAAGTGTTTCTATGAATAATTACTTTGGCTTGATCTCTTCTGCTCTTCTTGTCTTTTGAAAATTGAATTTTGTGGTTAAGGTATCAAAAATATGATCAAGCACACTGAAAACCCCGTTTTTTTTTTTGGTTTTTTATTTATAGGGTCTGGAATTTGGTCGATACGGCCGTATCGATATACATGGATATGTGCATATCGGTGTTTTCCTTGTAAATAGAGACCCACGTCGATATCTTCCAGAATATTTTATTACTTTATATTAAATACGGCGTATAGAGTCCTCCTGGATACAGCGTATTGGACTTTATTCTTTCGTGGTCTTTTGTGAAGTGCAGACACAGATATGCCGTATCTTCCTTGATGGATACGGCGTATAGGATGTCAAAACAGTAATTGATGTGTTGTAGTGTAGGGTTGTTTTTTATATGATTCAAGTTTAAAATTTATATTTTGCCGACTCAACCAAAACACACTTTAACAGGCAAAGTGTTACCCTATCGGATTCATAGCATTCATGGTAAGGTATGGTGTCGATCACTAAGAGCGAGGTTAAAATCTATCAATATTAATTAATAACTTGGTTATCTAATTTCGTATGTAAAATTTCAATTTCTAATCCTATGTTAGAACCTATGTCCAGTCTACAATCCTAGATTCTAAGGGAAAAGGGGTTTTTAGGCCTGAAGACTGGCACAGTTTGGTTGGTGGGCTACAATCAATTCAATAAATTTGTTTACCATAGGTCAAGAAACTGCTACCCACGCAAGCTAATTAACAAAAGATAAAAGAGCGGTCAAACCTTATATAAGAAAACTATATTAACCATTATTAATCATATTAGAACGTTAGTTTGTTTATTTAGTGCAATGATTTCTTCTCTCGAGGTGGCATATCATTCTTAAGACTTAAGCGTTACATCATCCTAAGACCTAGACACGTTAATTCTGTCACAATTAAAGCATCCGCATAAAGCATCCTTATTTGCTGATTATAATCTATCTTAGGGATTAAAGCAATGGTGATCTTGTTAAACCCTAGCTCATAGAGACTTTACCCACTTACCGCTTAATGGCAATCTATACACTAGTAGTCCACTTGTCCAACTATCCAATGGAATCAGAACGTTATTTGTTGAATTATCTAGGTCACCTGCTAGTCAACACGATCAATAAAAAATTGGCAATATCCAACTAACTAGTTAAGCCTGAAGCATATCCTAGACACAGACTTAGAAAGACAATATTCGTGTAACTATTAATCTAGGTGTATAAATTACTATATGGAGAGCTATCTCGAACTCTAGATCTGCTTGGTCCACTTAGCTAGATCCAGTTGAATGATAGGTCGCATACAACAGCGCGTAAACAAGTATAAATTGATAAACATAAACAAGCATACAACGATAAATCAAGAAATCGATATAAACAAATACCAAACATTCAGATCTTTATAATAATGGCTAATACCCGAAGGTATTAGCCTTCAATCGTCATAATAAATACAAGAGTAATAATTTAGCCAAGGTAAACTAACCGAGTTAACGAATGATACCAAAAACTGAACGATTACTAAAGTATATGGAATTACACGATGTCTCCTATAGAATTGAATACGTTGCTCGACCTCTTATGCTCTTTTTCTCCTTTGAAAATTGACTTTTGTGATTTAGGTATCGAGAATATGATTTAGCACACTTAAAACTCGTTTTTGAGTTTCTATTTATAATGTCTGGAAGTCGGTTCAATACGGCGTATCCAATGGGTTGGATACGGCGTATTGGGGATTTCTTAGAGTAGGGACCACGTTTGATATCTTCCAGAATATTATATTGATTCCATATCTTGAATACGGCGTATTGAGTCCTCTGGATACGAACGTCATTGCTCTTTAATCTCTTTGTGTGTCTTTGGATGAGTGAGGCACGGATACGCCGTATCTTCTTGATGGATACGGCGTATTGGTCTTCAGAATAGTAATCTTTAAAATATCTTCATTTAAGCTCTAGAATGCGCGCCTTTTGCTATGTTTCACCAATTACTCCATAATTACTGCAATTCTCAAAATATAAATGATTAAATGTAACAAAATCTTTAACAATTAAATATACAAAATGGGTAAGATCGTGGGAATAATCGATGCTTATAAAACCCATCTATTGATGGTCATCAAATATCCTCCCACTTGAATCCTACTTGTCCTCAAGTAGCCTTTAGAAGTTTATAAAAATGTATCCCTAAGGATATTTTTCGTTAAAGCATTTATTCGATCTATTACAAGTACACAACCAAACACCTCACGAAATAGGAAGATGAAAACACTCAAATCACTCAACTAATCTATGTGGTAACATGTAACTAATTCGCTTAATTGCTCGGTCGTGATGAGTATTCTATCATAAGCTTGGCAAGGATACACATCTCCACCACTAAAGCCAAGGAGTAATAAGTTTATAAAGGTAAATTTGGGTTTTTGAATGGAAAGGCTTACGGTTAATCATTCTACAATCTTTCACCAGAAGTACCATTCCAACAAGGCAGCTAAAGCACACATATATGGCAGTAACGACGGAATAGACATGTGTGTTCGATCACATCCCCATTTGAATTTAACCAATGGTTAGGATGAAGAATAATATAGGCTAGGAACCTTCTAACTTTCACCAATAGTAATAAACCAACAAGGTAAAAGACATGCCTACACACCCGAAATGCCGAGATAGACATACGTGTTCATATGAATTCTCATTCGCGTAAAACCAGAGGTAATTCCTAAAGGTTAGAAAGTAAGTAAATTATTGTGAATAAAAATCAAGAAACAAATAGATTATAAGGCTTAAAGAACAGTTGGCTAGACACCTTATTTTCCCGACCGATATTTATGACAGAGACACAACTATTTACAATGTCTAGATCATAGAGCAAAAACAACAGCCTAAGTTGGCGTTCCCATAACGGCCAACTCCACAATCATTCCAAAACTTTACATACTCTAAAAGGCAAGTGGCGATATTTTCCACTTTGTACAATACTCTACATCGTTGATTTTTGTCGATGTATTAACGAATAATCGATCCTTCATATAATTCCTTTGGTAATGCTCTTTCGAGAAACGATTATCTTCAAACATTCTCTTTTTGTATTTTTCTATATATATATATATATATATATATATATATATATTTGCTAACTATACTTCAATTCTCGGTGTAGATTTCACCATTTTACGATCATATAAATAGTTACCGATAATTTCCTCGGTAATTTCTTCGTTCTTTGGATTACCAATTAATTGTGAATGTAGTAAAATCACATGAGCTTTGATTACTAATATACATTCCCATTTGCAATGTGCAAATTTCCAACCGCACCAAAGATAGAAAATGACATAAGACTCAGGAAATATAAACTTTACACTTTAAACAACTAGCAACTGTAAATTAAACTTAATCTTACATAGTAGGTTTAAGGTTAAGAGGAGTAACGAAACAAATAATTGGTGTAAATTCCTAAAGGATTGGCTCTACGGGTTGTTCTAGTGGATTATCACTCTAAAGATGAGTGTGGAAGGGTTTAACAGGAGGTTAACTAACCGATGTAGTTAGTTAATAAACAACATGTATAGGCGATTTGGTTGTAATCCTAAGATTTACCAATTTAAACAAGTTACTCCAATTAAATCCATAATACTCATTATTGTGGTCTCGAATAGATATACCAAGCCAAGTTCTAAAGTCTACAACATCACCGACACACTCATATTTTGTGAAATTTAGGTAAACATTTGGAAACGGAAAGGTTAAATCCTCACAATATCTATCAAGGTTATTGTGTGGCGGTTAAAGTATCAGTAAATTCATCACAAAAGTAATGCTAATTTTTTTTTAATATGAGCATAATTTAAAGCATATTTTATGTGACAAAATAGGCACAATTAAACATACTAATTCCATCCCCACTTGAATTATACAACGTCCTCGTTATATATATAAAATTTTAAGTATGGGAATGAAAAAGAATTAGAATGAGAAACTCCCTTGATATCTGCTCGGTAGATTCTCCTAGTTGTGTTTATTGAGCAAAATTTTATGTTGAACATCCGTCTTGAGGTTTCAAGACTCCAACAGTTTAAGATTTCCAGATTCGTAAATTATTCACCAATATTCGTCAATAATACCTATCACGAGTCCAGTGTTAAAACATAGGAAAAACAGGTGCATTCCTATCTTGGTATCTACGGATAATTTGAACTAAACTAAAAAAACTAAATACGGGTCAGATTGTGGACACGACGTATCAAGTAGATGAATACGACTTATTCGCAGAACTAACAATAATGTTTTTAAAGTGCATGAAAAATAAAGACTGATAACGTCCAGACATTCAATACGCCGTATGGTATGGGGTGGATACGTCGTATTGAAGTCTGGAAGACAAACTCGATAACAAAAAATAATAACATTCTGGTTGTCTCCGGAAGCAATCTGTGTTACAACAAAGTCTTTAAGATATGACCTTTTCTTTAGCTTCTCTTGACTTTTATACTCTAACTATAGCACGCAAATGTGCCCGGCGTGTAAGCCATTCTTCAATTGACGGAACTCGGATAAAGTCGGGTCCTAGATTCAAAACTTCTTTGTAGAACCCCTTAAGCTTTTGGTATGCATGCGAGATTCCATTTATCTTATCTTTCTCACTTACCTTCCGTAACGGTGGAATCTTGTTGCATTGCTCATTAGTATGTTATTTAAATCTCGGATGTGATGGCACTATTTGGTAAGTTACTTCATCATTACCATTGTAAATGATAATCATCCCTTCAAATCGTTTTGCATTAATCCCAACTTCTCTAAAAAATGGTTCAGCAAAAATAACATTGCCTATTCCTTCATCACGATATTTATCCATATTTTCTAAAACTGCAAAATCCGTCACAACAGAAAAGGTTCTAACAAAAATAGGCACATTCATTAAAGCTCCTATAACATTATTCACTTTGTACACCATCTTATCTTTCATTATAGAATTATGAATTTTTTTGGACATCACATTGACATACAATAATGGGAAAAAGTTAGCGTGTGTAAATTCAAATCCTATCATGCAAGAAAACTTTAAGTTGTGGGCACAATCTATATGAATCTTCTTATCATAGTCGCAATAACTAAGGTAATCATTAATTCCAGCATCAAGTTAATCATCCCTAGTTCTAAATTCCTCAATTACCTTACCTTCCATAATGGTAGGCATTAAATCATCACCTTGATTTCTTCTAAGCTTAAATGGTTCATTTAGATCATTTAATTCAATGTAATCCTCCCAGAAAGGGTCTAATGATCTATTTAACACCAAAGTCTCTCCCATAAGCTTAGTTTCTAAATCAAGTTCTATTCTTTCTCTCAAACTTAGCATGTAGACCCTCTTAATTAAACTACTAGTAGGTTTAACACTTGTGAAAATAATCATTTCTTCCCTGACCCTTAAAGTAATCTTTCTTTTGTAAACATCAATCTTAGCACGGGCGGTAGACAAAAATTATCTTCCGAGGATCAAGGGCATTTTGATATCCTCGTGCATATCTAGAATTATAAAGTCAACGGGAAAAGTAAATTTACCAATTCCTACTAGTACGTTTTTAGCTATTCCTTTTGGATATTTCACAGTCCTGTCTGCTAATTCAACTGTTAACTTAGTGTGAGCTAATTCGCATAATCCTAAGTTAAGGTAGGTCGAGAGAGGCATAACATTAACGCTAGCTCCTAATTCAACAAGGGCATTATCGAAGCAAACATTATTAATAAAGCAAGGTAAAGTGAAACTTCCTGGGTCTTTCTCCTTTTGGGGTATGGATTGTGAAGCTTTAGAGTAAGCTTCTGAGAATTGTGGTCCATATGATCCATTATTTTCTTCACAGTAGTAACCATTCAAACGACTTGGAAACGGAATCGACGTTTGTCTTGTCTCGTACATGAGTGTACGATTCTGCCTAGTGGATACGACGTATTGCAAAGATCCAATAAGGCGTATCGGGTATGAATCAGCTTCAATAGTAGTTGAAATCGACTTGACTTGATCTCTCGAGTTTGCTTCAGTAGATCTAGGTAGAGTTCCAAATCCTCTTTCCTGTAGTACCTTGATCATTTGCCCGATTTGGATTTCTAAGGTTTTAATAGATGCTCCTTGGTTTCGAATGACAGCATCTGTCGAAGCTCGAATTTCTTTAATCAAATTGGAGTTTTCTTCATGTCTTTTTGCTGATTCACTCATGAATTTGCTCAGCATATCTTCCATATATTGCCTTCGTTCTTGGTATGAAGGGTTCGCATTGTTCCTTTGCTAGAATCCCAGAGCTGCTGCTCTATATCCCCCTCCTTGAAAAGGTCCACTAAATTGCATGTAGTAAGCTTCTTCTAGGGTTTTTCCTTCTTCTTTTAGTGGGCAATCTTTGGTGTAGTGGGGTCCTTTGCTAAGCAAGATTTATTCTATTGGGATCAACAGTATCAGAGCTTGTTGAGAAGCTGAGAAAATAAAGGAAACTTTACTACATACAATATCTACTTTTTCAAGAAGCAATGGATTCTCAATCTACTCAAACCATCAAGCTACCCATACTCTAACCTAGTGAGTATGATAAATGAAGATGAGGATAGATCAGCACCTACAATGCATTATTACACTCTATAGAGATAGCCGTAGAAAAATGGTAATGCCACCCAAAGTAACAAAAACATTGATGATGGAAAGGAGACTGTTATCCCTCCTACAGTGTTGAAGAGAAGACACAAAGAAGTGCAAGAGTTAAAAGCAAGAAGCACCTTGTGATGGCTTTATCTAATGCATCATCAATTAAAGTTCAACTCAAACAAGGAAGCAAGACCTGATGCAAGCTATTTTGAGAAACAGATATGGAGTAATACTGCTACAAGAAAACTCAACAAAATCTTCTGAAGCAGCAATAAGAAAACATTGCTGCATCCAGCTCAGAAGTAGTTAACAAACCAAATAAAAGTGCTTCAAAAAGCTAATTAGTACAACTGGAGATGTCATGGAGAAGTTATCTCAAGAAAACAACAATCATAAGTTCTTGAGAAGTTTGTCACAAGAATTGACTATGCATACTAATTTTGTGTGTGAAGGAATCACACAAGAGATTGAATATAAAGTTGGATGACCTCTTCAACAACCTGAAGGCTTATGAATCAGAGGTCAAGGGGACATCTAGCTCAACCACAAACTCACACAATGTAGCCTTTCTGTCCTCTAGCAGCACTAATAGTGCAACTAGAGCAGTTAATACTACTCAGGGTGTTAATACTGCTAGCACTCAGGGTGCTGATAGCTCAACAACTGTTGAAAATTTGAGTGATGCTGTAATTTATTCCTTCTTGCTAGCCAACCAATTCCATGGCTTGATAATGAAATAACTACAAAAAATCCATCCTAATGATCTAGAAAGATATTGGACTGAGGAGAACATTGCTATCTGACATGAGGGCAAAAAGATTCTTGAAGATATACAGGAAGAAGCTGGACATGGCCCTCCATAAAGAATTGGGTTTGACAAGTCCAAGGTAGAATGTTTTCAAACTGCCAAAAGAGAGGACACCTTTGCAATGGAGTGCAGGGCCACCCAAGAATCAAGAAAAGCCGAACAGGGAGCCTACGCAGAAGGAACTGCCAGTTGAGAAACTACTTCAATGCCTTTAGTGTCTTGCTGTGATGGCTTTTAGCATGATTGGAGTAACCAAGCAGAGAAGGTCCAGACTAATTTTGCTCTCAAGGCTTAATCTTCAATAAGTTTAAGCTCTTCAACAAACTCTGAGGAATCTAATGACTCAAATTGTTGTTCATCTTGTTTTAGAATATGTAAAAGATCCAAAAAAAAAAATGAATAATTAGTTAAATACTTAAGAACAACAAGATAAGTGTTGTCTCTTATAAAACTATTTTTTAGAATCAGTAGAAGCAAGACTATAGTCTTAAGATAATGAGTTTGTGGAATGAGTAAGATATAAATACTTGCTTAAAACGTGAAATCTATTTAAGATAATATATATTACAGAGCTTAAAAGGGAAGTTTAAGAGTTGGCTACAAAGAATAAGGATGAGTTCCACTTAGACTTACAGTAAAAAAAACAAAATTTTGAAAATTCATCAAAAAGCCTAAGTAAACTTCTAGACAGTCAGATAATGGATAAGTGTAAAATAGGATTAGGGTATAATGTTGTCCCACCTCCCTATACTAGGAATTTTATGCCAGCAAACCCTGATTTAGTTTATCCTAGTCTAGATGATTTTGTAGAAGTGAATGAGTCTGTTAGTGAGTTTATAGTTGAAAATCCTACTGTTGAGACTAATGAACATGAGACTTCTAAGAAAGAAAATAGAGCCCCAATTATTAAGGATTGGGTGTCTGAAAGTGAGGAACAAGATGAGCCTAAGTTTCAAACAGTTAAGCCTAATTTTACTAAAATTGAGTTTGTTAAACCTAAAACTGATAGAAAATCTGTTGAGCAAATTAGGCAAGACACATACAGTCAATCTTTCAGTCCAGGCTAGAAGTCTAGGGAACAAGAAAACTAAAACCAATAGAAGTCTCCAAAATTAAGAGTGATTTTGAGATGTTCAACAAAGCTTGTCATGTGATGTAGTTTTGATCCTAGAAAGAAAGATTGTAATAACTGTATAAATAAAAGAAAGAGAATTTGCAAAACTAGATTAGACCAGTTCAAAGGATGAACACACAAATTTCTCTAAATTAAATCTCTCCCCAGTCCAAAAAGGAACATGTTTTCCAAAGAACAGTCTTAACTAGTCTTGCCAAAATTCCACTAATACTGCTAGAACCAGTTAATACTGTCAACCATGAAACAAACATAAAATTATGCAGACCCATGAAAAATATTATTAATAATGAATATTCAACTGCTAGAAGGCCTTTTAACAAAATAACAGCAGCTAATAACAGTAATTTCACTAAAAAGGTTAATATTGTTAAGGGAACAAAGGTTAATACTGCTAGGCCAAAAGCAGTTATTAGTGCTGTTAAGGGAAATAATGGAAATGTTGTTAAGGCCTCAGCATGTTAGGTTTAAAGACTAAAGTATAAAGTTTTAGACCATGTCTCCAGAAACAATGGTGCATCAAGGTCCTTTAAAAGATTTGACTATATTGATGTATAAGGCAGATCCAAGTCAGTAATGGCTTGGGTCCCCAAAAGAAACTAATTTTCCTACCATTATGTGCAGGGCAATCCACAACAAGATTTGAAGGATAAAGGAGTGATTGACAGTGGATGCTCTAGGCACATGACAGGAAATAGATCATATCTTAGCAGATTATAAAAGAAATTGAGGGTGGATTTGTTGCCTTTGTGAGAAATTCCAAAAGGTAGGTTAAAATTACTGGGAAAGGTAAAATAAGAACTGGTAAATTGGATTTTGAAGATGTGTATTTTGTAAAGGAACTAAAGTTTAACCTCTTTAGTGTCTCACAAATGTGTGACAAGAAGAATAGTATTATTTTTACTAATACTAGAGATGTTTGTCTGTCTCCAGACTTTAAGTTAACTGATGAAAGTCATGTTTTACTTAAAGTTCCTAGAAAGGATAACATGTACAGTGTTGACTTAAAGAATGTTGTTCCTTAGGGAAGTCTCACTTGTCTCTTTGCAAAAGCCACACCAGATGAATCTAATCTTTGGCATAGGAGGCTTGGACATGTAAATTTCAAAACAATGAATAAACTAGTAAAGGGAAACCTTGTAAGAGGTTTACCTTCAAATTTTTTGAAATTAATCAAACTTGTGTTGCTTGTCAGAAGGGAAAGCAACATAGAGCTTCTTGTAAGACCAAAAACTGTAGTCAATCAGCCAACCATACAATTTAAGTTGTACTTGATTTTGTTTGCCCAACATTTGTAAAGAGTTTAATGAAGAAGATGTACTGCCTAGTTGTCACAAATGATTTTAGTAGGTTTAGTTGGGTTTTCTTTTTAGCCACTAAGGATGAAACTAGTGAAATCCTTAAAACATTCATAACAGGCATAGAAAATCTAATAGACCTTAGGGTGAAAGTGATTAGATGTGACAATGGGACTGAATTCAAGAATAGGGTCATGAATCAGTTCTGTGAAATAAAGGGTATTAAGAGGGAATTTAGTGTTGCTAGGACTCCACAACAAAATGGAGTAGCAGAAAAGAAAAATAGGACACTAATAGAGGCTGCTAGAACAATGCTAGCTGATTCAAAGTTACCAACAACTTTTTGGGTTGATGCAGTAAATACCATAGATCAAGCCTCACAACAAGACCCCTTATGAACTTTTTCTAGGTAGAAAACCTGCCTTAAGCTTCATGAGACCATTTGGGTGTCCTATTACAATCCTTAATACCATAGATCACCTAGGTAAGTTTGATGGAAAAAGGCTAATGAAGGGTTCTTTATAGGATACTCTACCAATAGAAAAGTATTCAGAGTATTCAACATAGAACTAGGATAGTAGAAGAGAACCTGCATGTACAATTTAGTAAAAATACATCTAATATTGCAGGAAGTGGACCTAATTGGCTTTTGATATAGATGCACTGACAAAATCTATGAACTATAAGCCAGTTGTTGTAGGGAATCCATCTAATGGTAGTGCAGGTACAAAAGCATGTGACAATGCAGGTAAAGCTAGAGTGGAGAAAATACCATGGCAAATATTACAACTACATACCTTATGGACTCAAGAACTACATTCTCTTCTAGTTCCAAAGGATTCTCCTATCTAGATTCAAACCATCAGGGGAGGATGAAAAGAAGGATGCTGAAGATCCAGGGAATGAAAGTAGAAATCCAACTGATGGGAAAAATAGTAAGGTTCCATGTACAGAGGAGCCAAGAATTAATCAAGAAAATGATGGAAGTGTTAACGGCACTAACAATATTAATATTAATTAGTCTAACAATTCAAATGCTGCTAGCATAGAGATAATGCAATTGATAAGAATATACGTACTATGGATTGCTGATGATCCAAATATACCTGATTAGGAAAGAAATTGGCAGATTAGTGATCTAAATATATGGTGCCAGAGGCCGACATGACAAATGGATACACATATGCCCTGTCAGACCTATTCCAACTACAAAGAATAACACAAAGATCATCTAATTGAACAAACTAATCGAGATTTGAGACTCAACACCTAAACAAAAAGAATGACAAGAATTTGGAAGAACATGGTTTGTTTAGTTCAGTTTAGCAAAGAACAAACCATAAAGACTTTCAAGATTGCTTATTTGCTTGCTTTTTATTACAAGAAGAACCCAAAAAGGTAATTCATGCATTAAAGGATCCAAGCTGGATAGAAGCTATACAAGATGAGCTTCTACAATCAAATTACCAAAGGTTGGACCTTGGTGGATCCTACCAAATGGAAAAAGGCTATTGCACAAAATGTTGTTTACAGGAACAAGAAGGATGAAAGAGGCATTGTGATAAAGAACAAAGCAAGATTGGTGCTTAGGAAACAATACAAAAAAATGGATTGATGATGATAAGTTCTTTGCTCCATGTTGCATATAATAGAAGCTATAGTCCCAATTCTTAGCTATACCTCATTTAAAGACTTTGTGTGTACCAGATGGATGTCAAGAGTGCTTTTCTTTATGGTAAGATTAAAGAGGAAGTCTATGTTTGTCAACCACCAGGATTTGAAGATCCAGACTTCCCTGACAGAGTATACAAAGTAGAAAAGGCACTTTATGGACTGCATCAAGCTCCCAGAGCTTGGTATGAAACCTTGTCAACTTATTTGTTGGACAATGGGTGTTTCAAGAAGGAAAAGTATAGATAAGACTTTGTTTATCACAAGGGACAAAGGTTAATAATTCTGTTAGTTCAAAGTGTATGAAGATATAACATTTTGGCTCTACAAAGAAGTCATTATGCACAGAGTTTGAGAAGATGATGCATAAGAAGTTTCAAATGAGTTCTATGGGTGAACTCACATTCTTCCTAGGACTGCAAGTAAAGCAGAAGAAGATGGGATTTTTATCAGTCAAGATAAAGGTATGTGTTTAAAAATTATGAAATAAATAAGGTTTTACTAATGTCAAAGACAGCAACACACATATGGAAACCCAAAGTTGCTCAAGTATGAAGATGGTGAAGAAGTTGGATGTTTAATTTATATAGATCAATGATTAGTTTCATTGATCTATCTTACATCTTCCAAGACCATGATAATATGTTTAGCAATGTGTGACCACCTTGCAAGTACACAAGACCACCAAAAGAATCACATCTTCATGCTGTGAAAAGGAATTTTTCAGAGACTTAAAAGGTCACCTAAATTAGGCCTTTTGTATCTAAAAGATTTCACCTTTTGATTTGTAGCATACACTGATAGAGATTATGCTGGGAGCAAGCTTGGATAGAAGTCTACAACATGGAGTAAGTTATCAATTCGCTTGGGTGTAGAATTGATTTCATGGCAGTGTAAAGAAGCTGACTATTGTTGCTAATTCCAAACAGTGAGGCTAAATATGTAGCTTCTTCAAGTTGATGTGGCCAAGTGATTGGTTTAAAATCAATTGCTTAAATTATAGTTATAACTTTATGCAAAAAAAGATCTATATTGAGAAAGATAGTACTATATGCTAGTATTTTAAGAACCTTGTTTTTCATTCAAAAACAAAACATATTGAGATTAGACATTACTTCATCAGAGATTCCAATGACAAAAAGCTAATTCAAAAATGATCAAAGATTCATACTGACAAGAATGGTTTTAGATATGCTTACAAAAGCATTTGAGAAAGTAGATATAATTTCTAGTAATTAGAATGCTCAATCTTAAAGTCCCGATTAAGAAAATGAGTGAGAAAAAGAATTGAGAGAGTTATGAGGATTAAAAACATAAAGAGAGCTAGTGTGAGATAAAACCAGAATAGAGATTTAGTAATAAAAAAGAATAGAGAGAGTTAGTGAGATTAAAAACAAAAAGAGAGTTGTATGAGATAAAAACAGATAGAGTGATTTGGTGAGAAAAGGAATTGAGAGACGTTGCTAAAAAATAGAAAGAGAGATGAATATATTAAAAACAGACAGAGAGAATTAAGAGCTAAAACATAAGAAAATAAAAAACCATAGAGAGGAATATATGAGCCAAAAGAAATTAAGAGAAAGCAAAACCTATAGAGAGTTTTTTTTGATTGATATTTATTCCTAAGTAGTCTTTGGTGAGTGCAGGCACGGATACACCATATCTTCCTTGATGGATACGGCGTATTGGTCTTCAAAATAGTAATCTTCAAAATATCTTCATTTAAGCTCCAGAATACGCGCTTTTTGCTAACTTTCACCAATTACTCCATAATTACTGCAATTCTTAAATATAAACGATTAAGTAACAATCATTTGCAACAACTATACAAAATAGGTTAATAACATGGGATAAATGATTCTATAAAATAGACGTTATTTGATATCATCAATGCTGGTGAGGGTAGTTTCATAAATACTTTGATTAAGGGTTTCATTCAATCATTGAATCAATTTCAATCTTTTATATACTCTCTAATCATAAAACCAAACTCAATTTCATCATTTATCATTAAAACCCAACACAATGACGACCCTACAATTTGCTGATACTCATAATTTAGTCGCGTTTTTGGCTAAACCCACTGAAAGTGAGGGGTTTGAACAAGTTGTTGATTTTTTGAATGCTAGTTCTATAAGATATGCTTTAACCGTTAATCCTACTATATATACTTCATGTATTGAACAATTTTGGGTCACTATCAAGGTGAGAACGGTCAATGGGGAACAGCAGTTACAAGCCCTAGTAGATAGAAAGAAGATCATCATAACTGAAGCAACTGTAAGAAGAGATCTTCAACTAGAAGATGCTGATGGTGTTGATTGTCTGCCAAATGCTATAATTTTTTAACAGCTTACACTCATGGGGTATGAAAAACTTTCACATAAGTTAACTTTCTATAAGGCATTCTTCTCTCCCCAATGGAAATTTCTTATCCATACCATTTTGCAATGCCTAAGTGCTAAGACTACTGCATGGAATGAATTTAGTAGCACTATGGCTTCTGCAATTATCTGCTTAGCCACAAACCAAAAGTTTAACTTTTCCAAGTACATTTTTGAAAGCATGGTGAAGAACTTAGATAATGTTGTCAAATTCTTGATGTATTCAAGATTTATACAAGTCTTTTTGAATAATCAACTAGAAGGGATGGCAACTCACAACAGGATTTATATTGCACCCTCACACACAAAGAAGATTTTTGCTAACATGAGAAGGCAAGGAAAAGACTTTTCAGGTAGAGTAACACCATTATTTCCAACAATGGTGATTCAAGCTCAAGAAGAAATGGGTGAAGGTTTAGCTATGCCAACTGATTCCCATCACACAGCCATCATTACTCAACAATCATCATCTCAACCCTAAAGGAAACAAAAATTAAGAAGGCCTAAGGAGAAGGACACTAAGATTCCTCAGTCTAGTATTCCTAGTGATCCTACAAATATAGCAGATGAGGCTGTCACTGAAGAGCCTAGTATGCAACTTAAGGAATTGATGAATTTTTGTACCAAATTGCAACAAAGAGTGCTTGACCTGGAGAACACAAAGACTGCTCAAGCTCAGGAGATTACAAGTTTAAAGGAGAGAGTCAAGAAATTGGAGAAGAAAGGAGGGTCAAGAACTCATAAGCTCAAAAGATTATACAGGGTTGGTAGATCTGCAGGAGTAGTTTCCTTTGAAAAAGCAAGTTAGGGTGATCAGGAGGATGCATCCAAATAGGGGAGGAAAATTCATGATATTGATGCTGATGAAGACATCACCCTGGAGAATGTTCATAGAGATGAAGATATGTTTGGAGTAAATGATCTTAAAGGTGATGAGGTAGTTGTTGAAAGTGAAGTTGCTAATAAAGATGTGAATATAAGTGTTGATGAAGTTACATTGGCTCAAGCACTTGCAGCTTTAAAAAGTACAAAATTTTAGGAAAAAAAGGATGTTATTAAAGAGCCAAGTGTATCAGCTGTTAGCTCAAGACCCAGAGTAAAAGGGATTGTTTTTCATGAAAAAAAGAGTAAGCCCCTACACCAATAGTTTCTTCACAACAACCAACACAGGTTAAGGACAATGATAAAGTCAAAATGATTGAAGAAGAACCTGTGAAGAAAATTCTAAGAAAGAGCTACTCAAGCTTGATGAAGAACTTGCTTTCAAGCTACAAGCTGAAGAAGATGAAGAAGATAGGCTTGCAAGGGAGAAAGCTCAACAAATAGAAGAAGCCAACATTGTTTGGGATAACATTCAAGCAAAGATAGATGCTGACTATCAACTGGCTGAAAGATTGAAGGCATAAGAACAACAGGAGTTGACAATTAAAGAGAAGTCTACTTTGTTTGTACAACTCTTAGAGAAAAGAAAGAAGCACTTTGCTGCTAAAAGAGCATAAGAAAAGAGAAATAGACTACCTACAAGAGCTCAACAAAGGAGTGCTATGTGTACTTACGTGAAGAATATAGCAGGATGGAAGCCTAAAGACTTAAAGAAAAAGTCCTTTGCCAATATTCAAGAATTATTTGACAAAGCTTTCAAGAGGGTAAATACCTTTGTTGACTTCAGAACAGAGTTGATGAAAGGGACTGAAATGGAAGAAAGTTCCAAGATAGCAGAAGTAATGAAAGAGAGCAGTTCAAAGAGAGCAGGAGATAAGCTTCAACAAGAGTCTTCCAAGAAGCAAAAGATGGATGATGATCAAGAAAGAGCTGAACTTAAAAGTTTAGTGAATGTCATTCATGATGAAGAGGAAGTAGCAGTTGATGCTATACCTTTAGCTACTAAACCTCCAAGCATTGTTGACTGGAAGATTATTAAAGAAGGAAAGATCAGCTACTATTAAATTATAAGAGCTGATGGAAGTTCAAGGAGGTACTCAGCCTCTATTCAGATGCTTAAAAACTTTGACAAGGAAGATTTGGAAACTTTATGGAAATTGGTTAAAGCTAAGCATAGGTATACAAGGTTAGAAGAGGGCTATGAGAGAGTGATATAGGGTGATCTAAAGATAATATTTGAACATCATATAGAAGATGCAGTGTGGAGGAATCTACAAGAAAGCAAAGTGTTGGTTTGGAAGCTATTTGATTCTTATGGAGTACACTTTGTGAGGTTTCAAAATCTGCATGTCTTTAAGTTGGTAGAGAAGAGATATC
Source organism: Tanacetum coccineum (assembly GCA_026074375.1). Lineage (NCBI taxonomy): Eukaryota > Viridiplantae > Streptophyta > Magnoliopsida > Asterales > Asteraceae > Tanacetum > Tanacetum coccineum. The sequence continues at coordinate 54,940 of BQNB010019052.1, forward strand.
CCCTTACACCTGCTACAATCATAGATATGCTGAATAAGAAGCTACAAGCTGATCACTTGAATAAAATGTGTTATCAGCTTCTTAAGCTCATCACAAAGCAACTCAAGAATCAATGAAGTGTTTAGAAGCATCTTCCTGGTGATTATGAAGCTTTTAATGAAGAAACTTGATAATTTTGAAGATAAATATCAAGTTTAGGGGAGGATTGTTGGGATTAAAAGACTTCTTCGATGATCTTAAAGTTACTGATGTTAAGGTATTAGTTACTACTGCTAAGCATAAATTAGTGTTGTTAGTAATATTAATGAAAAATATGCTAAGTAGTTAGTACTGCTAGTTGCTACTGCTAGTGTAAGTTACTACTGCTAGTGTATATTACTAGTGTATATTACTACTGCTAGTAATGTTAGTACTGCTAGAGTAAAGTTAGTACTGCTAGTGTAACTTAGTACAGCTGGTGAAGATTGAAGAAAACTTTCTAAGTAGTTAATGCTGCTTGTACACAGTTAGTGTTGCTAGTACAAAAGTTACTACTGTTGGTATTCAGAGTTAATGTTGCTGGTACAAAGTTACAACTGTTGAAAGATTACAATTGCTGAAAGGATAAAGACTACTCAAAGAAAAGATAAACATTGCTTATGTGATATGTATGAGATATTTTTGTAAAAGATACGTATAAGTTATTTGTTTAGAATATCAAGATAACTTAGGAAAATATTGTAATCCCATTAGGACTCCTTGGTGTATAAAAGGATGTCCTAGGGTATAGAATTCTATGCATAAAAGTATCAAAAAAGAAATCATTCATAGAATTGTCATAGCTTCAAGGTTTTGTAACCCTAATACTATTTAGAGTATTCATATTAATATATTGAAGCTTTTGTTTGTTAATCTGTGTGTTTATTAGAATTATTGTTTCATTGAAGAATTCTTCTTATATTAAAGATTAGATTCCGCATAATCTTTAGTATTATCAATCAAAGTTTCTATCATAGTTGTGTAGGATTTATCTTGTATAACTAAACCTTACACAAGCTAAAGAATTCAATATCCTATCAAGTGGGATCAACACAGCTTCCGTACTGGATATTGCAACGCTTTTCTACCTTTTTGATGACTAGCTAACAAGTCTATCTCTTAAAAAATGCATACTTCCAGATGTACTACGTCTTGTATCTTGACAACCCGCGTGATCAACATCTACAAAAGCTGTTAGAGCAATAGCAGAATCCTTCGAATACCATAGTCCCCGATTAATGGTTCATCTTAGATATCGAAAGATTTTTTTACAGCATGTAGGTGCTTTTTGGTAGGATGAGCCTGATACCAAGCACACATACAGACAGCATATACCAGGTCTGGTCTATTGGATGTTAGATACGTAAGGGTGCCAACCATGCCATGATAATGTGTAGGATCAACGGCTTTCCCTTGTGTATCCTCATCCAGTTTGGATTTCTCCACCATTGGAGTATCCACTAGGTCACAAGATTCCATTCTGTATTTCTTAAGTGATTCTAGAGCATATTTTGATTGGTTTAAAAAGATGCCTCTAGGACTTTGTGAAATTTGTAGTCCTAGAAAAAATGATATTTTGCCCATCATCGACATCTTGAATTTGAAACACATTATCTCAAAAAATTTATCACATAGTTCAGTTGTAGTAGAAGCAAAAATTATATCATCAACATAGATTTGTACCAGGAGGATATATTTGCCTTTTCTGCTGATGAACATGGTGGGATCAACCATGCCTTTTGAAAATCCTTGGGATAGCAGAAATGATGACAATAGATCATACCACGCGTGTGGAGCCTGTTTCAACCCATATAGAGCTTTCTTTAGTCTATACACATGAGTAGGATTGTCTGGATCCACAAATCCATCCAATTGGCTAACGTAGACTTCTTCACGCAAAATGCCATTCAAAAATGCCATATTTACATCCATATGGTAGACGATCATATTCATATGAGCAGCAAACGCAAGAAATATCTGAACAGCTTCTAGTCTAGCCACGGGGGCAAAGGATTCTTCAAAATCAATTCCCTTTCCCTGACGATATCTATGAGCTACCAATATTGCCTTATTTTTTTGTTTTTCAAGATTCTTCCCAAGTTCAACTAATATGACCTTATATACTCCAATTTTAATGGATAAACATCGACTTTATCCTAACAAGGAACGAGTTCCCATACTTCAAAGAACGAAACGAATCTATGTAGCTCTTCTTGCATTGCCTCAATCCAGCATAACTGAGTTAGTGCATCTTTATACGTCTTAGGTTTAATTAAAGTTAGAAAGGCATCATAGTAGCAGAACAGGGCTTGTTCGTGTAGTTGGAGTCTTGTGGAAACGGGTCTGGAAGGGTCACCAAATATGTTTTGTAACGGATGATCTTTTGTCCATTTACTGAGGTGTTCTAAGATTGGAGCGTCTGAGTGCACAGTAGTATGATGATGCGTATTTTATTTTAAAATATATTTTTACCAAGTTTTAAATTTATAAAACTCGATCTACCCGAGAACGCACTAATGGGCAGAGAACCTGATCGTGGGTAGTATAGAATGGTAAATCCGAGGTCGTCCCAAGAGCTAAGTTGTAATTAGTTTTAATTTGAAATGTCACGTTTATAAAGTAGTTTTTTGATTTGATTTGAAATAAATAACAATAAAATAAATAACTAAAAATTAAAAGAGTTAGAGATATCAAGAGAGAAAACATGCTAACCTAGTTACTTCATTACTGTTGTTATGAAAACGCTTTCCTGTGCAATGTTAAACTATGGTTTCATTAGTTGTTTCTAAGGTCGATAGACTTGAATGTGCATATGCAGTCTATCCTATACTTCCTGTGATTCCGAATCAATCCCAAATCGTGTAGGAGGTAGGTTATCCAGTTTTTAGTGATTAATATCAACTATTCCCAAAACATATCTAATAACGTATGCTGATTATTAACCCCCTCTGAAAGACAGCAAGAAATAGAAGAAATCATAGATTAAAAACTCATAATTCTTACAGTACTCGTATTTGAATGATTAAATACAATAAGTAAGTAAAGTGTGATCTCCCTTGGACTCTAGGGGGAATTCTTTGAAGGTTGGAAGCCTTTGTCGCCTCTCCAATTGGTTGTGGAGGAAGTGATGTCAGAATAGCTTGAATGAGGCCTCTATTTATAGGTATCAAACCTGTTACGGCGTAACTGATAAAGGTGTTACGCCGTAACCTTCTTACACGGCATTCCATATTTAAGTAGTTGTTATGGGCGTAAACAGATATGGTGTTACGCCGTAACCTTCAAATATTGTCCATAAGTACGTGATCTTCCTTCCAAATTTGTAGATCTTCATGGTTACGACGTAACTGGATATGGTGTTACGTCATAATTCTAATTTTGACATGATTTCCTTCTAAATATATGGTTGCGGCGTAACTAGATATGGTGTTACGCCGTAATCTTGTCCTTGATCTTCGTACTTGCTTAATTTATGTTACGGCGTAACCATATTTGGTGTTGCATCATAACATTCTTCAAATATTACACTTTGAGCCCTTTTTCCTTTGTTTCTTGTCACTTTCCTATATTTCACCTAAAAACTACAAAATGATAGAAAATATCTCGTTTTTGAGTATTAGTGAAACATTTGATGGTAATATAAGCGGTATTTTGCTACTAAAAAGTATTAAATATTTAATGTTATTAAATATTCCCCCACTTGACTTCTGCTTTCCCTCAAATAGAATCTGTTAGAACATTTTATAAAAATATTTCTCTAGAATAACTTCGAGAAATGAATCTATAAAACTCTTATGATAGAAACATCAAAGTCAAACGCCTCATGAAAAAGGGATAAAAAGTCACTCAACTCTCCACTAGTGTAAGTGTTTCATTTTTGGGGTGATCGCTCAATTGCACAGTCATAGCATGTATTCTATCATAAGCTTATAAAGTACACAAATCTGCACCAGTTAGAATTAGGGTCTAAATAATTCTTAAAGGCAAGAAGGGTAATATGGTTTTTAAAGGGTGATTAAGGGTTAGGATAGACATAGGATACACATTTAATGGTTGTTAATAAAAACACCAAACAAATAGTCTAATAGTAATTTAAGGTTGTCATAACTAGCTACTGTCCATCCATGGGTCCAAGAGTCAAAGTCTGAAAATTTGTTCTTCAATAATGGGCTACTAGCTCCATTCTTCGTGAGTATTGATATGACTTGGCGTAACAATAGGCTACTAGATCCATTCTTCATAATTACTGAGATGTCTTGGTATAATAATGGGCTACTAGCTCCATTTTTTATTTTTTTATTTTCACCATCTTTATATTTTTAGCACTTGGGTGGCTTTTTGTTGCACCCTCTTTTTTTCATGATAAGTATGCAAATGCTACAGGAGTTTATATCTTTAATTATTGCCCTTGCAACATCCGATATTATACACACATCCCTCTACTTAAGATAAACAATGTCGAAAGTGGTGATACAGGGGGGTCTTTATAGATCATAAGTGATTGGTCTTCCACGAAAGCATATAATTTTCATTCCCATTCCCTAAAACCGTGGACTTAAGTAGCCAGAGATTTCAACACAAAGAAAATAAAGACTACAGGGTAGGCTAAGGTGAAATGGTGTAACAAAACATATAGAGTAAGGTGAAAACATAGATTGGCTCAATATGGGTGATCTAGGGGTATCTTGCACTAATAACGAGTGCGACAAAAGGGTTTATCACGGGAAGTCGACAAGTCAGTGTAACAAGTCGATAAACACAGATATATAGGCTATTTGGGGTGATTTCCTAAGTGTTGCCTTCTTGAACTATCTATTCCTGCTAATCAATTAGGTCTCGAAATGATGTACAGGCCAAGTTCTAAAGTCTACAATACTACCGGCACACTTAATATTTTGGTGGGTTTTTTAGTAATATGATGGAAACGGAATATTAGGCTTAGATCTCACCAAGTAATAATAAAGGGTAATGTGCATTCGGCAAAGATTAATTCTAGTTATTTAAGAAAAATTTGTCAAAAAATTTAAAATTGGCATAATTTTCAAAGAAAACTAGAAAATCGAAGACAAAACATATGTCAAGTATTAATTCTACTCCCATCCCCTCACTTGATTTATACAATGTCCCTATTGTACATTAAGGAAATGAAATAAAAAGGAAAGAGTAGAATTAAGACACGAAACTCCCCGAGCATTGCTTAGAAATTTAAAATTTGGCAAAAATCTTTATTTCCGTCTTCCCGCAAGCTCTTTATCCCTTGTGATCAAAAAACAAACCAAAGCATAAAATCATTCTACAAGAATTATGAAGTGTATAGGAAATACAAACCTAACTCACTTTCGTAGGAATCACAGTTGCATTTAGCATATGCAACAAGCCTTTTAAACCACTTGGTGGCCGAAGTGGACGAGTTTATTCTCATGAGGGCTTCCAAAGAACATACCTATAAAGTCCATTTACGTATATAAGGTTTAGACATGTTTAAAACTTAAATTTTTAGGATTTCAAAAGGAGGTTATGGCATAACTTCGGTGGTTACATCGTAATCAAGTGGTAAAAATTTTAAGTTTTAAGGTGTTACGACGTAACCAGGAAATGGTTTACATCGTAACTAAAGTGGTTACGACGTAAACTAAATTTGTTACGCCGTAATTGCTATAGATTCAGCAAAGTTACCACATGATTATAAGTCGAGCCAGTCATAATTGCCTCCTAGCTTTTAGATCCTACAAAATAAAGTTAAAAACATACAACCCAACTAATATGTAGAATGAAAGATAGTCATGGGGTGCCTCCTATAAAGCGCTTGTGTTTGTTTGAGTCACGAGCTTGACTCCACCCTTATTTGCCAAGTAATAAGGTGTTCCTTCCCTCACTTGAGATTAAGTTCGAGTGAGAGTAGAAATGAATATAATGATTGTGTAAATTTGCTACTAGGTAGGGAAATGACAACTTAGAACCATACTACTGCTGAGATTTCATTTCCTTTGATGATTGGCTTACTTGGTGTAGTAATTTACGAATGAAGGTCTCACAATCATATGTCTTCACACCAGGGTTATCATATTTTTTTTCGGCAACCTTTGCAATATTAGAAAATTCCTCCTTGAATTTGTTTAATTGTTTGTTTGTTGTCGGTGCTACATAATCGTCGTCAGGTGGTGTGATGTGAACCATCTGAGGGGTCAAAGGTTTCATTACGCTATCATTTAGAGGAATATCATAATCCTGTTCCTTTTCCCTTACAATTTTATCTCTATCATGGACTGGTCCTAGAGGTATATATGGTTTCCTTACTAGTTCAAGGTTGGGTAAAGTGTGTGTGGTAGGTGTTAGAGATTACCTAAGCCTTTCTACATCCTTGCTCGTAATGTCCCAACCGACATCCATGTCCCCTTCATCATCCTGAGCTCTCGCATTATGAATTTCTTTAGGATTTTCATTCATGCGAACAATTTTGCGAGTTCTGTAAGGGCTACCCATTTGTTCCTTCAAATGTCCAAGAAACGGTGTAGGTGGTAAGTTACAAGGAATCGGCTCCTTCATGTTTTCCCTACTCATTGTCGTTATTGCTTTGACTTTTTCTCCTATGTTAGTAAGGACTTTATGGGTTAATTGATAAGATTTGTGGGTTCTTTGTTCGAGTTTTAAGTGCCCTTATGTTTGATTCCGTGTTTTCAAGGATCTTCCTCATCCTTTCATTATCCGCGGTCTATTTTTTTATTGTGTCTTCGCAAAATTTGATGATGGTTTCTTCCAAGGATTATATATATTTGCTATGCTTGATTGCCCCATCCTCTTTTTTGAGAGGGTACTCCTTGGTTAGATATTCCCCTTAAAACTTTCGTGAATGGCATCAACGTTGTCCATGACATCGTTGATTCTTTCCCTAGTGGTTGTTTTATCATACCAGTTATGCTAATGGTTTGCCATGACTTGCATTGATTCTAGGGCTTGTGTTGGTGTCATCAGAGGAATGAACCCATCAGAGTCGAGAATTTTGTTAGTGGAGATGTCTAATCTAGTATAGAAGATATGAACCTTCTGTTGACAGTTCAGATCGTGCAGCGGACATTGGTAAAGAAGATCATTGTATCTTTCCCAAGCATAATACAATGTTTCGTTCCTTTCTTGCTTGAAATTACATATTTCTTCTAATTTCTTACCAGTTATGAAAGGGTGACAATATCTCCAAATAAATTCTTTTTTATGGAGATCCCATGTAGTAATTTACCCTTCTATCTTTCCATCTCAAGGCTTGTCCCTTGAGTGTAATTGGAAAAACCCTAAGCATAATGGCATCGTGAGTGACGCCAGGGAAGTGGAAGACATCCACAATCTCTAATACCGTACGCACATGTTCGTAAGCGTCTTTATTATCGGTGCCTGCGAAAAGTTTGTGTCTTAATTCCCTCATAAAGTTTGCTTTTATCTCAAATTCGACGTCATCGCCAATCTTGGGGTTTACTATGCCTGGTTTAATGTCATCTGGAATCAAATCTATGTACTGCTCTATGGTGAGCGGTACATCATCCTCCATATCTAAAAACTTACAAGAAAAACTAGTAGAATATATTTACAAAAGGAAATATATACAGGAATTCAAATTACTACTAATTTTTAGCTCCCCGGCAACGGCGCCAAAAACTTGATGCATATTTTATTTTAAAATATATTTTTACCAAGTTTTTAACCTTTATGAAATACTCTGATCTACTAATCAACGCACTAACGGGCAGAGGAACCTGTTTTATGGGGAGTATTGAATTGGTAAAGCGAGGGTCAATCACCAAGAGCTAAGTTGTAATTAGTTTTAATTTGAAATGTTACGTTTATAAAGTGGTTTTTTGATTTGATTTTAAATAAATAAACAATTATTTATAAAATAACTGAAAATTAAAAGGTTGAAGATACTTCAAGTAGTGGAACAACAGGCAAATCCCTAGTTACTGTCATTATGTTGTTATAGAAAACGCTTTCCTGTGCAAATGTAAGCTATGGGTTCATAGTGGTTTCTATGGTCGATAGACAAGTAATGTATACATATGCCAGTCTATCTTATACTTCCTGTCGGGGGATTCCATAAATCAGTCCCAAATCGTTTGGGAGGTAGGTTATCCAGGTTGCATGTGTTTATCCTAATTATTCACAAAACATATCTTAGAAACTATCTATAAAGATTATTAACCCCCTCTAAAAGAGTTATTGTGCTTTTTAAGTATATTGAGTGATAAGTGCAGTGACCGGTTAGTTCCTACACTAGGTAATGAGTTAGTGATCCTCCCTAGTACCCGTTGGATCCCATATTGACTAGATAATCTAATAATGGGGCAAGCCAGGTCTAAACCATCCGTACTACCAAAACCCAGGGTTACACGATAGTCAAGGAATATCTAACAAAACCATAATCTAACAGGAAACAAACATCATAACAACAGTAATTACATAACTAGGCCAGCACTTTAAGTGCTTAGCCGCTCATTGTAATAGAAACACAACAAGAAATAGAAGAAATCATAGATTAAAAACTCATAATTCTTACAGTATTCATATTTAAACGATTAAATACAAAAAGTAAGTAAAGTGTGATCTCCCTTAGACTCCAGGTGAAATTCTTTAAAGGTTGGAAGCCTTTGTCGCCTCTCTAATTGGCTATGGAGGAACTGATGTCGGAATAGCTTGAATGAGGCCTCTATTTAGAGGTATCGAACTTGTTACGGTGTAACTGATAAAGGTGTTACGCCGTAACCTTCTTACACGGCATTCTATATTTAAGCAGTTGTTACGACGTAACCAAATATGGTGTTACACCGTAACCTTCAAATAATTTTCATAAGTACGTGATCTTCCTTCCAAATTTGTAGATCTTCATGGTTACGGCGTAACTGGATATGGTGTTACGCCGTAACTCTAACTTTGACCAGATTTCCTTCCAAATATATGGTTACGGCGTAACTAGATATGGTGTTACGCCGTAACCTTGTCCTTGATCTTCGTACTTGCTTAATTTCTGTTACGGCGTAACCATATTTAGTGTTGCGCCGTAACATTCTTCAAATATTTACACTTTGAGCCTTTTTTTTCCCTTGTTTCTTATCACTTTCCTGTATTTCACCAAAAAACTATAAAATGATAGAAAATATCTCGTTTTCGAGTATTAGTGAAACATTTACAGGTAATATAGGGGGTATTTTGCTACTAAAAAGTATTAAATATTTGATGTTATCATATGAATAACATCTGATGATGAGGATTCTTCATAAATAGTTTCTAGAATTAGAATGCCAAAATAAGGATCGTTACTCATATGTGTGACTTCAAGATCATGTGACTCTTCTTCAGCACTGAGAGGAAATGTTTAGGATTGTAATTGTGGAGTGATTTGTGAGGTACTTGGTGAGGGTGCATCTTGATCAATAGTTGTTGAGGAAGGTGAGCCGGTTGACTCAACAGGAGCTGGAGCTTCTTCTACAAGAATTGGAGAGGCAATGCTAGCTGGAGGAGAAAATAACTCATCAAACACTGATTGAAACACAAGATCCCATTCATGCCTAGATGGAGATACAAAGGTGCAGAAGGAGGAGGGTTTGGAACGAGTCCTGAACTGGGTGTTACAGGAGTCATACATTGAAGTCCGGGTCCTGAACCGAGTTGTTCAGAAGCCATAGCCGTCAGCTCATCAAAATTGACATGGATAGTTTCAATGATTTTTCTGGTACGTCGATTGTAAATACGGTAAGCTTTCTTCTTGGGTGTGTATCCAATGGAAATACTTATATAATCTTTAGCTTGAAGTTTACCCAAATTCTCAGTATCATTGTTTGGGTAGCAAAGTGCACCAAAAACGTAAAGGTAGGATAAATCGGGTTTTCTATCATGTAAGAGCTCATAAGGAGTTTTTCTATGGCGATGTCGTAAACTGTATCGGTTTTGGGTGTAACATGCGGTAGCAATTGCCTCGGCCCATAGAAATAAAGGAGCTTGTGCAAAGATTAACATTGTACGAGCGGCTTCAACAAGCGTACAATTTTGCCTTTCAACAACACCATCTTGTTATGGAGTTCACACAACCGATGTTTCATGAGAGATGCCAACTTGTTCATAGTAGTCTAAGAGGGTTTAATTAACAAACTCAGTTTTGTTATCTATACGAATGTTCCTGACAGTTGCATTCAATCTTACTTGTATCATTTTCAGAAACTTGATTATAAAATCAGGAGCTTCATCCTTTGATGCTAGAAACTTCACCCATGTAAACTGAGAGTAATCATCCACAATGATGAGGATGTACTTTTTCCTATTTACACTTGCAAAATGCATAGGCCCACAAAGATCCATGTGCAGAAGATATAGTTTTTCTTGATTGGTGTCTTTAGATTTAGGTTTATGTGATTGTTTCTTGCTTTTTCCTATGGCACATGCAGAACACAAATTGGCCTTTTCAAATTTAAGTCTGGGAAGACCACATACTAGACCGTGTCTAGCCAAGTGATTAATAGCACTAAAATTTAAATGAGACAGGCGACAATGCCATAACCATGACTTAGTCTTTGTGGCTTTTGACAAGAGACATATAAGAGAAGACGCCATCATATCCCTAATGGACAGAGAATACAGGTTAGTTCCTTGAGATCCTAAGAGTAAATCAACACCTTCTAGATTACGAACAAAGCATGTGTGTTTTTGAAAAGCTACTTCAAGATCTGAGTCGCAGAATTAACCCACTGAGAATAGATTGTGTCCTAGTCCTTCCACATAATAAACCCTTGAAATTGTGATGTTCCCTATCTGATAATCACCATACCCTATAATCTTCACAACTTGGTCGTTACCGAATTTGATAGTATCGAGAAATTTATGAACAAAATTGGTGAGCTAAGAGCGATCTCCTGTCATGTGCTTGGAGCATCCGAGTCTAAATACCACAGAACAATTTGGATAACCTGCAATCGATAAGAGAAGAAGAAGATGGAGCAACTGAAGTATCAGATCCCTAAGATGTATTGGGTTCCATTCTGTTAGCAGTCATAGATTTTGCAACCTTAGGTTTGCTATTTTGAACAGACTTAGGTATTTTAGGTATCCTGGTATATACTCTAGTTACTACATGTTTTGGTGCAACTACTTCAAGTGGAATGGGAACCCTAAGAGGCACTTTATTAGTGGTGGTTATCCTAGTTAAAGGGCACACATTTCCAACTAAGGTGAAAGTCCTTCCAGTGGGTTTCCATTTATATCCAACAGAGTTAAACACTTTTCCTGTAGGTTTCCATTCTTTTCTCTTTTTATTTTTCTTAGAGGTAGATTTAGCACACACATTCATACTATTCACATGATCAATTAAACACATAGCATGATTAGTATCAAACAAACATTCATTGCATACAGAACAAAGAGCCTTAGCTCCTTTAACAAGATGCTTAACATGTTCATTACAAACATTTTTAGAATTAGAGTTCTGTTTATTCAACTTAGATATAACTTTCCTAGATTGGACTTCTACTCTATTCTTCTCATTACTACTTAGTGTTTGCAAAATTCTATCATTCTTTGTATTGCCTAAAGGCTTTGATCCACTAGCACTAGTAGAAGGGTAGAGGACAATAAAGGTCTGTTAGATGCTTTAGGAGTGTTGTCTGATGATGTGACCGTGTCAGCAAATCAAACTTTTTTCCTCTTGTTAATAGGCGTGACCGCAACTAATTTCTTACTAGGTTTGTGAATATCAGGGCAAGTATCTCTAACATAACCTAGCAACTCTTGAATCAACTTAACATACATACAGGCTGAGTAAGATGCACTATCAAAAGGGTTTCGTGATTTAGCTTTTTCAACTACCTCCCTAAGAATAGTAGCTTGTTCCATAGTATGATTAAGGTAGCATTCGTGAGCTTCCCTATTATTCTTAACCTTTGATGTGTTTCAAAAGCTTTAAATTTATAAGACTGAAAATACCGGACAATTATATGGAAATACATGCGTAAAAGTATAACCTACGTATGCAGTATAATCTTTTTAGGTAAGACCAGGTCGTCCACGGGGATTAGAGTAGTGTTTGAATAATCAGAAAGAAAATAGACTTTAACAATTTTGAAAATAACTTTAGTTTTATCAATGATAATAAAGATGACTACTCGGATAGTTAAGAATAATTTATAAGTGTTGGGAATGATTTGACCTCGAAGATAGGACTTTAATTTATAAAAATGATTTCTCGTCAGAAAACGTATTTACGAATTAACTTGATTAACTTAAGACTTATATTTAGTTAACTAGACCAGATGTGTCACTCAAATAATCCAGTTATTATTATCTCAAAGCTTATTGTAACACCCCCAAATTGGGTCGCAGCGGAATAAGGGTCCGGGGCGTGTTACTTCTCAGATCAACAACACAAGATAATAT
>BQNB010019053.1:0-67361 GCA_026074375.1 Tanacetum coccineum
TTCAAGATAACCCACTGAACCGCAACCAACACCTTCTACTACTCAACCCATAATTGAAGAACAAATCCCTGTTACTGAATCATCATCACACCAAAATACTCAAACACCTAGGCAAGCCTTACAAGAGGACACTCAGTTACCTCAGACTAGTGTGCCTATACCAAATGTAGCAGATGAGGCTGTCTTTAAGGAGTGGGATGACAGAGTGCTGAGGGCTACCACTACTGCTGCTAGCTTAGATGCAGCACATGCTAGTGGTAACATATCTAAGACCCAATCTACGACAATGTCTAATGATCCTCTTTCTTAGGAAATTGGTTCAGCTGACAGACCTAGGTGCCAAGAAGCCATGGGGGTGTCATGGCTCAGACTAGGTCTGAGAGGACATCTGTACATTCCTATGATTCACCTCTCCCAGGAGTTAACACACCTAGAAGTGATGAGGAAAGGATTAAACATCAGGAATTGACGGATAATATACCACCAACACCCCTATGATTCACCTCTCTCAGGAGGTTACGCACCTGGAAGTGATGAGGGTAGACCTGACCTTCGTGAATTGATCGCTATTTGTACCAAATTATTTGACATGGTACTTGACTTGGAGAAAGAAAAGGATACTCAAGCTGTGGAGATCCTCAAATTAAAGAACAAAATTAAGAAACTGGAAAGAAAGGCCAAGTCAAGCATCCCACCACCAAAGAGGAGATTATACAAGCAGGATGATTCTTCTGATGATAGTTTGGGTGAGGAGAATGCATCCAAACATAGGAGGAATGATAGTAACAAAATAGAGGAGTTTAATCTATCTGACAAAGGAAGTGGTGGAACTGAAGTTTTTGATGACACTATTGCTACTGAAAAGGATGTTAATGCTGTTGAACCAGTTTCTACTGCTGGTGATGCAGTTACTGCTGCTAGTGTTATTCTATAACAACCCAAGAATTTTCATCAAATGCAAAACCTATGTTACTATTATCACAATTGTACGGGGAAATTTTTCGCTTTATTACATTTCTTATATATCTCAGTATGTCATAACTAAAGTAGACAAGCTCACGCAACCTATCTATGGCAATCCTGTCTTCATATATGTCAAGCAAACATCACAATATGTCAAAGTACATTATTCCTATAATGTACCATTCGCAACGTTATATCAAAACGGGCTTTAAACCGTTATCGTATATCTCTAAACCCTAATTCCATGAATGACTAATATCTAAAGTGAATGCACAAGCCACTAAAGCATATGTACAAGCAATATAACATCTCATTTGAAATATAAAATCTCTTCAAGTCAAAGTACAAATCTCTAAAAGCTCAATGTACAAGTCATTAAGCATGATCTCTAAAATAGCCGTTTTACCTCCGTTTTCATTCTAATTTCTTCACCATCACTTGTGTACAAGCTACTACACTCATTCTACAATGTATAAACCCTAAATATTCTATTCATAAACTTTCATACATCTTTTTACACTCAAAACCCTAATTCAAAACCCTAAACCCTAAAACCGAGCTAGTTTCTAAACCATGACTCGTTTCTTCATTTTTATCCATTGTAAACTTAAACCAATACTTGAATAAGTTATAATAACATAAATTACAACATTATCAATCATAATCCATTATCATTTCATCATTCTACTTCAATTATACAAGAAACGAATCCAGAAAACCCTAATTGTGCCCTAAATGTAACTTTGACCCGTTTTCTCGTTTCTAACCACTTTATTCTCAAGTAAGCAACCAAGAGTCATTGTAAACCCATAAAATGAGTTTAAAAACCTTTATCCATCATTAACCATCCTTGCTTCAACAATGTACGAGAATTACAAAGCTAGAAAACCCTAAAAGCCTTATATGAACCCTAATTCCAAGCTACGGCTTATTCTTCCAATTTCAACCCATTTTAACTAAAACCAACGATCAAACTTCATTAATAATACTTTATTTAAGCTCTAGGATCTGTAATCCATCATTCCTAATCAAAAGTATACAAAATATAAACCAAGAAAGTCAAGAAAACCCTAAACGAGCCCTATTTGAACCCGTGACCTCGTTTCTTCAATTCTAATCCGTTTTAACCCAAACCAATTGCTAATCTTTGCTAATTACTTTAATACCAGACCTTAACAACCTATTTCATCTATCCTTAATCATTATAAACACAATGTACCTTGGAAAAACCCTTGAACACCACGTCAAGCCTAAAAATGACCCGAACCCCTTTACCATCAATTTTGACCCCTTTCAAACCATTCCAAGTGCAAATAACTTATGTGAACCTCTTCTAGAAACCTTGGAGCAGCTTACCCACCTTCTTTAACAATTCCATGGTACAAAAATTGGCCACATCACCCCTTTGTCTCTCATTCTTAGCCGCGGCATCATATGGGCTATCCAACACATCAAAGCTAGTTTCTAGCCCTAGAAACTCATCCTATAGACCCTCCTCATCACCCTCTAGACCTTCCACATGTCCTAACCAGATCACATAGCTTACCTTGGTCACCAAGATCATTTTACCTATAAATAGCAACCTAAACTCTTCATTTTTCTTCATCCCCCACTTCCTCCTCTATAACCCTTACATAGAAGCAATCCTTTGCTCTAATAGATCCTAAGTGATCTTAAGAAGGCTCAAGTACAGAAAGGAAGCAAAAGAAACCAAGAAACGAAGCCCGGGAGTCGTTACTCTAGCCGTACGAAGCCGAAATGACCCCTATTCCTCCATTTTTGATTCCTTGAAGATCCAAACCCAGGTTCTGAATGTTTTACTTCAGCTCTACACCCTTAATAAGTTCATAAATGATCCTAAATATACTCTTGTTATAGTTTCTTAAGCGATCAAATCATGCTCATTTTCCATTTTGATCCAAAACACGTACACGCCGAAACCCAAATTTTGCGTTTTTCTTAAACTAATGTTATAAAGATTAAATATAGTTTATAAACTAACTCAGCATGCTTAAAATAGATGTTAAAAATAACCACTTTTATTGGAATAATGAATGGATTTGACCTTAAAAACCCGCAAGCGTTTCAATTTTGAAAACCCTAATTTAAACCCGATTTGCTTCCTAGCTTTTTAAAAAACCGACAAAATCGTTATTTAAACTTGCGCTTTCGTTAAATCTTCATATTTTACTTTTATTGATAAACTTATAAATGATCTAAATGACATGTTAAAAATAAGCTTGCATGGAAATTTGGACATAAATTTGTAAATATAATCCCATCGCAAGGTATATATCCGAAACATCTACTGAAACATATAACAAAAGGGGCAGACTATGGTCATTTTAATCAAAGTTGATAACTATAGGGGTCTATTAATCATTAAATTCAAGCCAATGTTTACTTGGTAATATCTTTCAAGTTGAAGGACCAAAATCATAAAATGCAAACACCAATGCTTATTTGCAATTTTTCAAACCCCCCAGGGTCAAAAATGTACACTTTTTGATAAAGTATAAAATCAAAATCAATAAACAGTTATCTGACATAAACTTTAATTAACGCTTCACGTGCTTAACATTTCAAGAATATAGAATAAAACTCTTAAAACCGATCAATCCTGCGAACTCTATGCGTACCACAAAATAACCCGGAGTCTTCATATTAAAGGTTTCATCTCAGGTATTTCACGTTCTGACATGAGTAGATTTGGCGTTTAACGATTTAAAGATGCCCTAGCTCCTCAAACGAGTTGTGTACTGAAAGACTTCTGAATTATTGATGGCCTGAACGGTGATGCCATAATTCCAAACTCTACAATCAAACTCATAAAACTCTTAAAACCAAAGTTCTAAGTACAATCTTCCTAAGACTGTGACATAATTCTACTCCAGGTGTGTGAAGCCATACTATACAGTGAAAGAACACATGAAAATACAACTCCGTTTGCAAGAAAACGGATTCAAATGTATTTCCAAAAACAACGAGAACAATATCATTAAATACGGGATTTGAAAGCTCAAATGCAAAGACAAGACCATAGCACTAAGTGAGTTTGAAAAAACACATGCGGAAACTTATAACAACCCAATAATTTTTCATCAAATTCAACCTATATTACTATTATCACAAAAATGTAAAATGGGGAAATATTTTGCTTAATTAATACATTACTGCATGTCCATATCTCATTAACAAGGAAACTTGCCATAACAACAGTAGACGAGCACACGCAACCTATCTATGGGCCATTCCTGTCTTCATATAAAGTCAGCAAACTCACAATCTGTCCAATTCATATCATCATATCCATTATTACAAAGTACACTTATTTCCTATAATGTTACCATTCCATCGATATATCAAAACGTGGTTTTTTAAAACCGTTATCTGCTACCTCTAAACCTAATTTCCAGAAGGTTGATTATCTAAAGTGAATAAACAACTACTAAGCAATATATACAGTAATATATCATTTCATGTTGAAAATATAAACTCCCTCCCAGTCAAGTAAAGTTTCAAAGCACAATGTACAAGTCATTAAGCATGACATCTAAAATAGCCGTTTTCATTCTAATTTCTTCACCATTACTTATGTACAAGCTACTACACTCAATATACAATATTTAAACCCTAATTATTCATTCATAAGCTTTCATATCTATTTCTACATTCAAAACCCTAATTCAAAACCCTAAACCCTAAAACCGAGCTAGTTTCTAAACCATGACTCGTTTCTTTGTTTTTATCAATTGTAAACTTAAACCAATACTTAAATAAGTTTATAATAAACATAAAATTACAACATTCCAATCATAATACATTATCATTTCATCATCACTACTTCAATTAAACATGAAACGAATCCAGAAAACCCTAATTGTGATTTTGACCCGTTTACTCATTTTCAGACCATCTTATTCTCAAGTAAGCAACCAAGAGTCATTGTAAACCCATAAAATAAGTTTACAAACCTTTACCATCATAACCACCTTGCTTTCTCAACAATGTACGAGAATTACAAAGCTAAAAACCCTAAAAGCCTTAATGAACCCTAAATCCAAGCTATGGCTAATTCATTCAATTTCAAACCTTGTTAACTTAAACCAATGATCAAAACTCATTGATTAATACTTTATTAAGCTCTAGGAACTGTATTCATTATCCTAATCAAGATAATGGAAAAATATAAACCAAGCAAGTCAAGAAAACCCTAAACGTGCCCTAACAAGCCCTTGCACTCAATTTCTCAAATTCACTTTTTAATAAATTTCCGTTTTAACCCAAACAAAATGCTAATCTTTGCTAAACCAACCTATATATCAGACTAGGCTACATAATTTAAACTATCCTTAATCATCTATACCACGAAATAAAGACTTGAAAAACTTGTGAAACCCTAGTCGAACCCCAAAACAGCCCGAACCCTTTCATACTCAATTTTAACCCATTTCAAACCATTACAAGTGCAAATAACTTATATTAACTCCTTCTAGAAACCCTTAAGCAGCTTACCCACACTTCCTTATGACATTTCCTGGTCAGAATAAAGCCACATGAGTCTCTTTTAATACCCCAACAGCCGGCATCCAACTGGTGTCCACACCATCAACCTACAATCCTAGCTCATACAACTCACACCATAGCTCCCACACATCACCTACTAGACCCTCCACATGTCCATGAATAGATCCTAAGTGTTACTTAACCTCCTTGGTCTCCAACTAGTATAAATAGGGACCTTATGCCTTCATTCCAATTTGCACCACATCTCTTTCATTCCTCAACACACATAGGCATGCAATTCCTTTGCTCCCATATGATCCAGGATCAATAAAGAAGTTCAAGAAGCAATCCCTAAAAATTGAAGCCCCGAGTAAAGATACAAGGCCGTACGAGTGCAATACTACCCGAAACGACCCATTTCTACATTTTCGATCCTGTAGCTCAAACCCAGGTTTGAATGTTCTACTTCAGCTACTTAACAACCCCATATAATAGTAACAAATGGATCCTAAATAAGCTCTGTTAAATTTTCATAACTCAATCATGCACAATTTTCGTTTGATCCCAGGGGGAAAAAAAAACCGTACACCCGAAACCTAATTCATGTTTTTTACTAACTATGGGTTAAACTTGTAAAATTTTGTTATAAATCAATCCTAATAATCTTTATAAATGGTTTAAATAATTACTTTGATAAGTTATAAGAGAATTTGACCTTAAAACCCACGCATTTACGTTTGAAACCCTAATTGACCAATTTTACTACTACTTAACGAATTGTTATTCTAAACTTGTGTTGTTTTAAATCATCATAATTTTTGATTTTTATAACTTATAAATGTCTAATGAAATGATAAAATAAGATTTGCATGGAAATTTGGACATGTTTTTAATTTATCATCCAGTGCAAGGGGTATATATCGTAACTTTCGGAAACTTATAACTAAAAGGCTAAAAGTGTAATTTAAACAAATGTTATAACTCCCATTGGATCTATTAAGTCACTTTTTCAACTCCAAGGTTTACCTTGTATATCATTCAAATTGAAGGACAAAGACGTAGAAAATGCAAAATCCAGGCCTATTTTGCAATTTTACCCCAAACCAAAGGTCTAAAATTAAACATTATGAAAAATATAAAAACATTATCAAAACATTACAAGACATAACTTTAATAACGCATCTCGTACATACCTTTCCAAAATATTATTAAAGACGCTTAAAACCGATTATATCGTATCACAATACTAGGGAGCTTCATATTAAGGAGTTTCATCTTGGTATTACTTTCTGACTGGGTTGTTGGGTTTACGATTTAAAGTGCCCTAAGCTCCTCAAATGTTTAACTGAATGACTTCTGATTATGATGATGGCCCGAACATTATCCAATAATTCAAACTCATCAATTCAAACTCATAAACTCATAAACAAAGTTCTAAAGTACAATCTTCCTAAAAACTTGACATATTCTTACTCAGGTTGATGTGACGTGGCTATTTACTATCATTTTAACTATAACAAACATTCCCCGTAAGATTGTGGATAAGGTCGTCAGCTTTATTTCAGAATATTTATTACATCTACCTATACCCCGATGTGAGTTGATAGCCTCGCTTTTCATATTTTGAATGTTTATAACCCGCGAGGGGGAAATACATGCTAGTACAAACTCTATTACATACACGTTTATCTTATAACAATGTGAATTGACTTTCAAAAGGCTTAATGAATTCCATAACCCCCCATATTTCAATCTTTTGAATACTTATAAACCTGAGATACCTGTTATAAACCATGATGCAAGTGATATCTAAATGTATCAATCCAATATATTATGCCTAAGTAGCTTCCAATGCCATTATTTAACATCTCATGAATCATTAAATTACTTCATTGCGAGTGAACGCGAATATTGTGAATAGAACTATAGGTGGAGAAAGGCTCCCGTATGTATAGCCCAAGCTTGCGAGTCAGCAAATGGCGACTAGTGATATTGATCTTAATAGGTAAACTTGGCAAGTTATCTCTTTATCCACTGGGACATCTTCCCTAACCAATACATCACTACGTGACATTCCTGTAAATGATTGATGTCAAGATCTTCAGCTGCCAATATAATGTTACCTCTGACATTTCCAGATAAATTGTATTCGTATCAATTATTACACATTATTAGTGACTTGCTACAATCCAAAATGATAATATACATCTCTGTTTTTTTCCATGAAAATAATGTTCTCCATGATAATTATCCCAGTACTGCCAATATTTCCATATACAAACCTTTATTCAATTATTCACATTTCAACATATGGAATTTCACTCAAACATTTGTGTTGACATCCTTTTTAAGCATTTTATCTATAATTGAGCCAAGTAGCAGTACGGAGTGGCATGGAACTCAGAAAGGGGCTGAACTGTTTATCAAATCCAAACATGATTTTTAGATTTAGTACCTGCATTTTTGTAAAAACTCTGATTTGAAAATGAATGATAACATATCTTTAATAAACATCGTCCTTCTAGGTCGTTT
Organism: Tanacetum coccineum; assembly: GCA_026074375.1. Classification (NCBI taxonomy): domain Eukaryota; kingdom Viridiplantae; phylum Streptophyta; class Magnoliopsida; order Asterales; family Asteraceae; genus Tanacetum; species Tanacetum coccineum. The sequence goes on from BQNB010019053.1 coordinate 8,002, forward strand.
TTCTATATTATGATTGTTGTAAATCCATGTAGTAATACCCAGATTACTTCCTTCCGCTGCTATAATTGTAAAAATGGGGGTGTTAAAGATTGCGTATACAGCGCAACATGGTTATAGAGAACAAGGTCAAAACCTTAACTATAACACATTTTTACTTTTCAGCCATCAAATCCCTCGTGCACATACATTCGCAGGAACAAGTAACGTAAAGATACAAAATCTATAAAACTATTACATAAATAACTTTATTTTATTTACTACTAAGTTGTTACAGTCATGTCCTCGTACCCAATCATTCTACTGTCGTTCCATCCAATTTCAGATACTGAGAATAGTTTTTTCTCTAGCGACACATTCTTAACTAAGTTTCCCAGCCTCAACCAGGAAACATTTCTCTAAACTCTTCAGACCAATTCATTCTTTCCACTAAGTATCTATTGGGACATACTAATATTCCCCCTTACATGATGATCTGTATATACAGAAGCATATTGAAGTCCATTTCCACCATACTAAGTGTAATTATTCCTTTACCAGCTCATTGTACCTCCATCGATGTCTGATTCCCGAGATTTCTTTCTCCAAGGTGATATCATCACGAAGGCCGCTCGACTCCTGTTACAATCACCTAATCCCAGATGTCTACATCTTCATCAATTAGACTCATCATCCACCGGTCTATAGGTCAACTACCTCACCACCAACTATCATCTTTAATGAGTCTATCTATCGAACAAGTTAATAATTAATTATGGATCATATCGCGACCATTGAGGAAAGTAAACCAGATCCCCGAAGAAATTATAACGTTCATGATTATCACTGGAATAAACATGGAAGAAATCAAGATTCTCATACAAGAGTCTTCTGAACACAGATCCAAGAAACTCAAAGGGAGACCACCATATTAGATCTGCTACGTTTACAAATTTTCTAGAATCCCACCATTAAGATGTATGAATAATGACACTTGTCTAAATTATGCTATGTAAATTTTATAGTACAAAGTTATTATATACATGGAGACATTCCGATATAAACATACCTCGTTGTTCTATGATACCTATTGTGTATGTCAAAAATATCTATCCTATATCCTGAAGAACAATTCTCTTACCATTTAATTTTCTCAAACCATTATATCTAAGCCTCCTATCGGATACTCATCTCTATCTTTCCATAACAAAAACGTTCTGTAATCTCTTCAATAACACAGAATTATACTCATACCTGTAGATATGCTATATCAATTAAGATAATCATATCTGTATGTTATCTTGTATATGTTGAATAAGATGCCATGCAAAAAGAACATCAACATCTGCAGACCAGGCCGATTGACCCCAGGATGCCATCGCGGCAAACTAGTTGCTGACAGTGTAGCTAAATGCTTTGCAAGCACAATGCTAACGTGTAGCAATACTGACAATAATAACAAAAACATCGGGGGACAAGCGGAACTCGCAGTAGCAAGGAAAGGACTCAACTGATCACAACAAGAACAAGATTGAAGATAAGAGGAAACCACCACCAACAAACAAACAACTAACCCAAAACACACAACATAATCACTCCCAACAATCACAATTAAAAAAATAACTACCCAGATTTATCCAACAACAAAAACAACCATAACAATGATTATCACCAACAACATCATAGAAGACAAGAAACTATTAGGACAAATCCTAACCAAGAAATACCATTGAAACCATCCCTAATGGTACCAGTGCACCCTGCATCACACAGAGTTTGCACTGTCCCCCCCCCAAAGTGTCCGAAATTGCAACAAGGTGGTACATCTGACCAGGAAACTGCAGAAGCAAAAGGACCACCCAAGGGGAAGCAACTGCTATCAGTATCTGTAACTTTCATGCCTGTGGAGGAGAAAGGGCATTACAAAAGTCAGTATCTCATCAAAACAACAACGGTTACTTCGTTCGCACACGTTCTAAGAAAAGCTTATGTGACGAATACCCTCATCATTCCAAAAGAAAAAATTTGCTGAAGACAAACTAAACTATATGGAAGAATCAGTGATAAGAGTATGGATCAGAAGTCAAACCGACTACTACAAAGATGCATCCCTATAGAGCAACAGAAGATGGACACTGAATTTACCTGAGAACGAGAAGATCAAATCGTGCTAAATAATCCACATCTATTTTACCCAACATCACACTCAAACTCTCACTAAACGCACGAGACAGAGTAAAAACATAATTATCAACAATCATTTTTCATATGTAAAGTTAACCATGAAATAAAAGTAATAATTCTTGTTACATCTGTTATCTAAGATATCAAACACGACCATTGTATGTCGATTTCTAATCAATATTCAAACTCTAAATACTTTCCTCATACCTTTGCAACATAAATTATTCAATCCTCGATTAAATGGGACGTACAGTACAATCAACAACTAAAATTGTCAAACCATCATGATCAAATCATTTCTAACACTTACATATCCATGTTTTTATGCTTATGATAAATGACGATTTCATGATCATCTTATTTGAAATGAATTAGTTCACTTCTTCTTGCTGCAAAAAGAAAATAATAAATCTCTGAACTAAGAATTAATAAATTCTCAGTTACAAGGCATTTTTGGCACGCTCTTTTTGTAAGTAACTAATTATGAATAAGTAGGCTTAAGTATAAAAATTTTAAAAAAAAAACAATGAATGTTACAAACAGAAGTTTTCCTTTAAATCCGATTGTAAAAATAAGTCCCTTAATCATGTTGATCATTATTACCTTCATTTTCATTATTACCATTCAATATCTAGTTCATTTCCAAATCTGAATCTCACCGTGATTAGCATACTCTCTTACAAATTCATATAGCATCTCCTTAACAACATCATTCATGATCTTTCGAATACTAAAATTCTCTTGATTAATTCTGGCAATGTAATAACAAGAAACACACAAGAATCTATGGCAAGTGTTAAATGATTTCAATACCACTAGATATGAAAATTTTGACAAAGACTGTAGATAGCAATCTTATTGATGTTGACATTATATAAGATTAATAACGATTCTTACGATCTGAGTGGCGCAACGTTATCCAACCACCCAGGTTCTATAAGAGATCTGGAGAAAATTGCTAATTGCACATCAAGAGATGTGGTCTTGGAAAAATAAGTAGACATGTGAAAGGAGGTAATTATAATTATGGTGCGCAACATAATTATAAATGCATCACACACGTGAACTTGTGACTTGATTTAGCCTAACTTAAATTCATGCCCGGTACTATCATCTATTCAATTTCAACTTGTTAGCTAATCACAAGGACGAGATTTTCTGTAAGGGGTGAACTATAACAACCCAATAAATTTCTACAAATGCCAAACCTAATTACTATATCACAATTGTACGGGGAAATTTTTTGCTTATTACATTACTTGCATTGTCAATATCTCATAGCAAGGTAACTTGCATAACTAAAGTAGACGAGTTCACGCAACCTATCTAAGCCATATCACATAAGCGAAAGAATACCTGTCTTCATCTAAGTCAAGCAACATCACAATATTGTCAAAGTCAATATCATCTATCCTTACTTCAAAGTACATTATTACCTATTATGAACCATCGTAATGTTATAATCAAAACGAGGCCTAAACCGTTATCGTATACCTCTAAACCCTAATTCCATGAAGGGTTAATATCTAAAGTGAATATACAAGCTACTAAAGCATATATACAAGTAATATAATATTTCATTTGAAATATAAACTCCCTCCAAGTCAAGTACAAGTTTTCAAAGCACAATGTACAAGTCATTAAGCATGACATCTAAAATAGCCGTTTTACCTCCGTTTTCATTCTAATTTCTTCACCATCACTTGTGTACAAGCTACTACACTCAATATACAATATGTAAACCCCTAATTATTCCATTCATAAGCTTTCATACCTATTTCTACATTCAAAACCCTAATTTAAAACCCTAAACCCTAAAACCGAGCTAGTTTTCTAAACAGACTCGTTTCTCATTTATCCATTGTAAAACTTAAACCAATACTTAAATAAGTATACATAACATAAATTACAAACATTCTCAAACAATATACCATTATCATCTTCACTCAATTCTACTTCAATTATACAAGAAACGAAACCAGAAAACCTAATTGTGATATTGACCTGTTGACTCATTGTCGACCATCTCGATTCTCAAGTAAGCAACTCAATGAGTCATTGTACAACCATCAATAAAAAAGTTACAAACCTTTACTCATCATTAAAACCATCCTTGCTTCAACAATGAACAAGATTACAAAGCTAGAAACAACTCCTAAAAAGACCTTAAATGAAACCCTAATTCTAAGCTACGCTTATTCTTAATCAATTTATCACAACCATTTAACTAAAACGCAACAATAAAACTTCATTTATAATACTTGATTTAAGCTCTAGGATCTTATTACCACATTCCTAAACAAGAGTAAAATGCCCAGAAATAATAAACCAAGAAAGTCAAGAAAACCCTACAACCGTGCCTAAAACAAGCGCGTGACCACATTATCTTCATTCTAAATCGTTTTAACCCAAACAATTGCTAATATTTGCTAATCCCATCCTAAACAGACCTTGGAAACATAAATTAACTATACCTAATCATCTCTATACACGAAATAAGACTTGAAAACCTAGTGAACCCTAGTCGAACCCCAAAACAGCCCAAACCCTTTCATGACTCTCAATTTTGACCCATTTCAACCATTCCAAGTGCAAAAAACTCTTATATGAAACATCCTACTATAAAACATTAATCACTATACGCCACCTCATTAACCTTGTCCTTAGGTCAAAGAATCATAGCCATAGGAGAGCTTTTATAAAACCACGACAGAGCCGCGACAGTCCATCTAGGTGTCCCAACACCAACTAGCAATCCCTAGCTCATAAACTTCACACCATAGCTCCGTATAACCTCAATCACTACTATAACCTCCAACATGTCCATGAACAGATCCTAAGTGTTACTTAACCTCTTTGGTCTCAAACTAGTATAAATAGGGACCTTATGTCTTCATTCCAATTTGCACCACATCTCTTCTTTCTCAACACATAAGCAGCAGCAATACTTTACTCCCAAAAATGAACCTAGGAATCATTAAAGAAGTTCAAGAGCAAATTGCCTAAATATTGAGCCCGGAGTAAAGATACAAGGCGTACAAGTGGAAATATCTAACCGCGATACGACCCATTTCCACCCATTTTTGATCCTTGAAGCTCAAACCACAGGTTTTTGAATATTCTACTCTGCTAACTACAACCCTTAGAATGTTCATATAATCCTAAAATAACTCTTGTTAAATTTCATAACTCAAATTCATGCTCAATTCCGTTTGACCAAAACCTTACACGCCGAAACCCTAGATTCATGTTTTTACTTAAACGATGGTTAAACTTGTAAAATTTTTGTTTAACATCAATCCTAATAAGCTATTATAATGTTAAAATAAGTACTTTGATAAGTTATAAGAGAATTTGACCTTAAAACCCACGCATTTACGTTTTGAAACCCTAATTTGACCAATTTTACTTACTAGCTTAACGAATTGTTATTTTAAACGTGTGTTGTGTTAAATCTTCATATTTTAGTTTATTATAACTTATAAATGTCTAATGAAATGATAAAATAAGTTTGCATGGCAATTTGGACATGTTTTGTAATTATAATCCATGCAAGGGGTATATATCGTAACTTTCCGAAAACTTTATAACTAAAAGAAGGGGCTAAAAGTGTCATTTTTCAAAGCTTATAACTCCAGGGATCTAATTATGTCACTTTTTCAAACTTCAAGGTTTACTTGTATATCTTCCAATGATAGGAACAAAGTCGTAAAAAAATGCAAAACTCCAAGGGCTTATTTTGCAATTTTCTAACCCCGGGTAAAAATGTAACATTTTGAAAAGTATAAAATCATAATCCAAAACATTACAAACATAAACTTTAATTATGCATCTCGTGCTTAACATTTCAGATTAATTGATTAAAACGCGTTTAAAAAACCTAAAAAAATAAAAAAAAAGAAATAAAAAAAAAAAAAAAAAAATTCGATTATATCGTATCACAATACTAGGGAGCTTCATATTAAGGAGTTTCATCTTGGTATTATGTTCTGACTGAGTTGTTGGGTTTACGATTTAAAGATGTCCATCTCCTCAAACATTTACTGAATGACTTCTGAATTATGATGGCCCGAACGGTGATACAATAATTCCAAACTCTCTAATCAAACTCATAACTCTTAAAACCAAAGTTCTAAAGTACAATCGTTCCTAAGACTTGACATATTCTACTCAGGTTGTGTGACGTGGCTGTTTACTATCATTTTACTATATCAACCTTCCCCGATTAAGATTGTGATAAGGTCGTCAGCTTTCAATTTCAAATATTTATTACAATCTACCTACCAGTGAGTTCATAGCCTCGCTTTCCCAATTTTTGAATATTTTATAAAACCCGCGAGGGGGATACATGCTTGTAACAAACTACTTATTACATACCTGTTTATCTATAACAAGTGTGAATACTTTTCAAAGGCTTAATAGAATTCAAACCCTGTATTTCAATCTTTTAAATACTTTATACACCTGTGATAACCTGAATATAAACCAGAATGCAAGTGTTTTCTAAATGTATGCTATCCAGATAATTTTCCTAAGTAGCTTCCAGTGCCATTATTTACATATCATGAATCATTAATTACTTGCATTGCGAGTGAACGCGAATATTGTGAATAGATCTATTGGGGGTGACGGCTCCCGTTGGTATACCCATGCTTGGGGTAGCCAAACGCACTATATTTGTCCTAATAGGTAACCTTGGCAAGTACTCTTTCCACGGGGAGAAACATCTGTCCCAAACCCATATCACTAAAACACGTGATTTTTCCTGATAATGCATTGATGTCATGAGCTTATCGTACAAGAAAAATGTAACCCTAGATTTTCCATGATAATTGTATTCGTTGCAATTATTACCATTATAATGACTTGCATTCAACCATATGATAATATTCAACTGTTTTCCCATGATAATAATGTTCTCCATGATAATTATCCCAGTAATGCCAATATTTCCATATAATAACCTGTATTCAATTATTACATTTCAAACATATGAATTTCACTCAACCTTTGTGTTGACCCTTTTTAGCATGTTTATCTCAGGTAATTGAGCAACTTATGGCATGGAGTGGCATGGACACCAAGATGGCTGAACAGTACATCCAAACATATGTTTTAAGATTTTTGGGACGCATGCATTTTGTAAAACGTCTGATTTGAAATGAAATATACATATCTTTCGAATAAACGACACTTTTGGTCATTATCTATGATTATGATTGTTTGTATCCATGAAGTAATGACCTCCAGATTAGCTTCCGCTGCTATAATGTAAAAAAGGGCGGGTGTTAACAGAACGCAAGGGAAAGTCTGTGGAAACTCAGTTGATAAACCCATCTGTTGTTCGACAACCAAATGCTCACGAATTCCAAAACCATCATTTTAGGAAAACCACGTCCTTTTTCAAAATCACCAGAAAATGGAGAAGATTTCAAACGAAACAGACGTTTAAAAAAAACAATGTTCGATGGTTTGTTAAACAAGCCACTCAACATAATTTGCCCTCGATTAGAAAAACAATCAGTTCGAAACACCAATGTGATTTGCAACATGGCCCCTCTAGGAATAACCCAAAGCGAAGTGTCATTTCAAGTCACCTAAAGAAATTTGTAAGGGCTCAAATGACATGGTTCATAACTACTACCTAGAGAAAGCTAAGAAAGGTGCTCAACTCAAAGGACAAAGATGTGAAATGGAAAACCTTGTATGTTGATCCTTCTAGATTACCCAACACTAGCTAATGTTGCAAAGACAAGAACCATAGGAATATGGAAGCATCAATGAGTAATCGGGTTCAACAACCGATAGTTCACTTAGGAGAACATAATGGAAACAAAAGCTTGCTTGAAGTACAATGACATGCAATGTCCTACAATGCAAAAAGTAGCCTTACAGTGCAAATCCTGAGAATGCGTCTTAGAATACCTCTCAAGGTTAAATCCTCGTGCCTCAGCACAAATAAGGAGCAAAACCATAAGACAACAAAGAGATATTATGCCCGTAGAAAAGTCAAGCGCATCTAGTAACCAGAAAGCACAGATACCCCACAGATATAGGTTCCTTCAAACAAAAGAGACTACCTCTGTCCCTGAGAAAACAATGAATCTTAGATCTTGGCTTTAGGTTGCAACAACCGGGTAGAATACCTCAAGACTTTTTGGTCTATGTGGGATTCCACAGGAAAGTTATTCAATCTTGCACGGGCAAGGTTGAAAATGAACCCACACATGGTTCAAATGTAGATATCCCTCATATTCATGCATGCAAACAAACTCTGGGTTTAAGTGCAGGTACATCATTCAATGGTCAAAAGCAACAAAGAATTGACTTAAATGCAGATGCTCTATACAATGAAAAGCAGGAAAATCTCAGAGTGTGGTTGCTGAAATTTTTGATATCTAAGAAACCAGTGCCAGAATGGTTTCACAAAAGATGAAATCTTCAGCAAAGACGTTTGATCGCAGCAGATCAAGCCTCGGTCTTCATGGCAATGACGTTTGAACAACGCAGTTCAAGCCTCGTTCTTCATCAAATGACGTTTGAACAACGCAGTTCAAGCCTCGTTCTTCATCAAATGACGTTTGAACAACGCAGTTCAAGCCTCGTTCTTCATCAAATGATGTCTGATCACAACAGTTCAGACCTCGCACCACAACGACAAGAGATGTCTGTTGAAAATGTCTCTTCAGGCCTCGTTCCTCAAGGACAAAAGGCGTCAGATTATGACAACTCTGACCCCGTGCCCCCAAGACAAAATGTTGTTCCTACAGCAGAGAAGACAGATTCGTCACAACAAGGGTTGGAATTTCTCTTCAGTCCTTTACTTGAAGAATATTACAATCCAACACACGGTCAAGCTGAGGAAAACAACAATAATCAAGCACCGAATGCATCGTTTCAAGAAGATGAATTTATCAATCCTTTTTGTACACGGGTACAAGAAATTGGTGAGTCTTCCTCACGCAACATTGATAATACCGATGTGCATTCATTTCAACCACAAAGTCATGATTACCGATGGACCAGAGATCATCCATTAGAACAAGTTCGTGGAAATCCAACCATGCCAGTTCAAACAAGACGACAGCTTGCCACAGATCCTGAAATGTGTATGTTCGCGCTCACGGTGAGTATTGTTGAACCGAAGAACATTAAGGAGGCAATGGCTGATTCTGCATGGATCGAAGCAATGCAGGATGAACTTCATCAGTTCGACAGACTAAACGTCTGGGAACTCGTCGACAAACCATTTGGCAAGATGGTTATTAAGCTAAAGTGGTTATGGAAGAACAAAAAGGATGAAGATCAGACTGTAATTCGCAACAAAGCACGACTTGTTGCTAAAGGTTATGCTCAGGAAGAGGGTATTGATTTTGAAGAATCATTTGCTCCAGTTGCTCGCTTGGAAGCAGTTCGGATTTTTGTTGCCCACGCAGCACACAAGTCTTTTCCAATCTATCAGATGGACGTGAAAACGGCATTTCTTAATGGTCCACTGAAGGAAGAGGTTTACGTTGCTCAGCCGGAAGGGTTCATTGATCCAGATCATCCAGAAAAAGTCTACCTTCTAAGGAAAGCTTTGTATGGATTAAAGCAAGCTCCAAGAGCCTGGTACGATGAACTATCAAACTTCCTGATGTCCAAAGGCTTTACTAAAGGTACAATTGACCCAACTTTATTCAAGATAAAATACGGGGAGGATATTCTACTTGTGCAGTAGTGATGATTTACGTTGATGACATATTTTTGGGTCTACAAACCCTAAATATTCAAAAAGATTAGAAAATTAATGCCACTGTAGATTTGAAATGTTATCCTTAATGGGGGGATGAAGTCTTTTTTAGGACTACAGATCCTCAGTTCCCAAAGGTTATTTTTATTCAATCAGGGCCAAGTACGCTTAGAAATCTGAAAAAACAACTATGGAAACTGTCACTCCAGTGGTACTCCATTGGTACAAAACCCAAACTAGGATGTAGATTAAGTGAGAACCCGTAGACCAATCTGATTATCATAGTAAAATCGGGTCACTCATGTACTTGACATCTAGTAGACCAGACTTAGTGCAAGCAGTATGCTATTGTGCACGTTATCAAGCACAACCAACTCAAAAGTACCTCAAGGATGTTAAAAGAATCTTTAAATACCTAAAGGGTACCATTAACATGGGACTCTGGTATCCAAAGGATTCTGGCTTTGAACTAACAGCATTTTCAGACGCTGATCATGCCGGATGCATTGATACTCGCAAAAGCACTTCTGGAGGGATACAGTTCCTTGGTGATAAGCTAGTAAGTTGGATGTCAAAGAAACAAAACTGCACTGCAATGTCTTCAGCAGAGGCAGAGTACGTGGCGTTATCTGCAAGTTGTGCTCAAGTAATGTGGATGAGGACACAGCTTCAAGATTATGGCTTCAACTATAACAAAATACCGTTGTACTGCGACTCTCAGTCAGCCATAGCGTTATATTGCAAAACCCGTAATCATTCGAGAACAAGCAAATCCATACTAGTATCATTTCATAAAGGAACAGGTTGAAAATGGTATAATTGAACTATATTTGTCAGATACTGATACAGTTGACATGTTTACGAAAGCCCTTCCTGAGGATCGGTTTAAGTATCTTGTCAGAAGGATTGGTATGAGATGTTTGACTCCAGCTGATCTGGAGGTTCTGACAAATGAGACTGCTTGATATCATCATCAAACATCACCATGTAAATATTTTTGAGAAAAGCAAAATACAAAAATATAAAACTTTAAAAAGAAAATACAAAATCAGAAAAACAGGAAAATTTCCAAAAAGATGCTTCTCGACAAGTCTCTTGGAATTCGTTAACATTTACGTGCTTAGAAAAGTTGATTTAACATTGACACGGGTGTGTTAAATGAAGTTCGAGCGGAGTTGCAAAATAGTTTCAAAACATGTCATTTCTAATTTTCTAAATGGCTTATGTGCAAATGTCAGTACATAACCCGGACTTCAAATAAAGGAAAGTTTATAACTTATCCTCACAACGAGAAAATTAACGTTTCTCGGTCTTGAGCTGTTCTTACAAGACATTCAATGTTTTTAGCTCAAGAAAAAGGATAGTGTACGTGTCAGTGCGCTTACCCTTACCGTTAGAAGAGAAGTCATCTAACATCTGGTTTTTCAAAAAGTGGAACACAATTTTTCAAGAATTTCTCGATGACAATTCATAATCTTTCAAAAAATTATGTGTTAAACACTCAACCCTCACAAATGTTTCAAAAGACAACAATTTTTCAATTGGTCCTATTTCTAAGGGGGAGTTTTTTGAAAAACAAAGTTTTAATGTTCTTGGATACATCAACAACGACAACTCTTATGTATTCAAAACATTATCAAAATGTTCCAAACCATTCATGCTGATAATATTTTCTCCCACAGAATTTTCAAGACATATTTTAATCACAAGGTATTTCAAAAACTAGGTTTATTATTTTAAATAGGTGTGAGAATAATGTATTCTAAACATATGATATATTCAATCAATGTCTGAAAAGTAGAAAAAGGTTTTATGGTTCGATCTTATACCCAACAACATCTTAATTTCATGACGATTCTGAAGTCATAAGGTGGTTAGGTTAGGAATCAATCCTATGATCCAACCAGAACCGGAGGATCTACCCAAGGATAATCCAAAGTTAGAAATAGCAGTCCTTAGGTATGATTGGAGATGAATGTATATGGGAATAATGCCGACTAAGATTGAGCTAACACTGGAACAATCACAACAAGGTGTTAGTAATGACGTCCTGGTAAGCATTGAAGGCGTTGAAGAATTAAAAAGAAATGTATGGATAAAGGGTCTAAAGAAAGAAGCCCTCCACACAACTTAAGGCAGAAACCGGGTCAATACATATGCTGTCAGAATCACAAGTTGATTGCTGACATTGAAAACGACATCATGGACCCAGTGATGCAATGCACAACCCTTCCCAACCATTCAAGTTTCTCTCAACAGAAACTTGTCTCATTTGTCACGGAGATACACACGTTATCTATTGACATCTCACTCCGAGATTGTTGATATTGAATAGGTGGCAATATGCTCCAGCCTCCGAGTACTAAAACTAAAATGCACTAATCGAGTCTAGAGCCAAGAGATCAATCAAAATCTCGTTAGGACACATTCCATTTCAAACACTTGTTGAACTTTCACGAGTTTACAGCTGTTAACAAGGTTCCTACGAAATATTCATTGTGTTATTTGCCAGAACTTAGAGTGATAATTTTGTATTTCATAATGAAGATGGATATCCTGCTTGAGTCATCCTCAAACAAGCTCTCGGTTGGTGACTTGCGAGATTCTATGATATTCAAACTTGTGACAACTGGATATCGATTTGGTCCAGTAAGTGAATTGACGGTTGATGAATTTTGATAAAATCTTAAAATTACCGATGTGTTACAAAAACATTTTTACAAGTAACACGTCGATTGATTTTTCAAATCAATTTTCTCGTTCTTCACTACATAAACTCAGGAAAAAACGGTGGTGACGGTATCCCAATCAACCAAAGTTGATTTATTACCCCATATTCATGCTCATTCTACAAAGACAAACTATCATGAAAGCTCAAGATTTAAAGACAAAGACTTCCGCAAACTCTGATTTGAAGCTTTCAAGATTAGGCATAATATGAGAATGTTGGTAAAAGACACAAGATCGCAAGATGGCAAAGACGATAAAGACAATGACAAAGGCTCAAAGTCTAGATCGCAAAGCATGAAGGAACAAGCCTACAACAAAGAACAAAGAGAAAGACCAAGACCACATGAGCTTAACGACAAAAGCAATCTCATTGATCTCATGAAGGAGTGTCATCAATGAACTCACTTCGGGGGAGATTGTTAGCCTCAAAATATTGAGTCGAACATGAAGTTCATTCATTATGTATTTAAGTCTCGGTCAATCAATTAGTTAATGTTGTAATAGTATAATATCGGGAATCGGGCTTGATAGTTAATCTAATATTGTATATGTTTCGGGTTTAATCCCAAGCAAAACCCGAGCCCGGGTCCTAGTTAAATATCCCGCGCGTCACATTAAATGTGTAGGGGTATATATATAACTTTTCCTCTTTGGAAAAGTTAGTAGTTGATCATTCTAATATTATTTCATTTTCCATTTTCTCTCATTCTTCTCAATTCTCTCTCCTCTTTTCTCTCTAAAAAGATCAACTCTTTCTTCTCTAATTTCTAGTTAATCGTGTATGATATTTATGTTATGAAGTGTACGTGATCCTACATTGAGAAAACTATAGGTGGTCAAGTGTGCAACAGTCTGGGATAAGTGTTTTAACTGCTGGAATTTGGTCATTATGTAAGGAATGCAGGAAGCCAAAAGGGTTAAAGACTCACGTTCATAAGGAAAAGGGTTGCTATGTAAAAAAGCTGAGAAAGGTGTTCAACTTCAAGCAGCGCAATTGACTGGCTAGCAGACACGTGATGAAGAAATTGTATGAACAAGAGTTGGAAGCACATTACTGTTACAGGCAAAGATCCAGGACGGTTCCTATTGCAGAACCTCATGCACTGACAGCTGAGCATTGGAACAGGTACAATACGATACTGACACGATTTATTGTGTTTGAGAACTCCAGTATCAAACATCAAGTCATCATCCTGTCTTTCTTGAGTTTCATTAACTAGAGTTACCTCAGCATCTGCATCAATATCTTCAATGCTCCTCCCCTATTTGGATGCATCTTCATGATCATCTAAATTCTCCTGATCTTTAGAGGACTCAAATCTCCTAGACATACTAACTTTCTTTAGTCTTCTCAAACTTGTAGTTCCTGACTTCTTCTTCCTTTCCAACCTCTAGACCCTCTTCTTCAAAGCAGCAATCTCCTTTGCTTAAGCATCCTTTACTTTTTCTAAATCAAGAACCTGTGCTTGTAATTTGGTACATAAAACCATCAAATCATTTAGTTTCATGCTATCCTCACCACTAGGTTGTGGATCATTGGAAGGTGTTGGTATACTTTCCTCATGCTCTATCTCATCTTGAGGAACCTCTACCTCCTTTCTATGTCTCCTCTTAGACTTTTGTTTCTGCTTTGGTTGAGAGGATGTAGATGGTTGATCAATAATGGGTATTTGATCAGAATCAGTTGGATGATCTAAATCCTCACCCACTTCCTCAGAATCTTGAACCATCATAGTATCAAATAAAGGTGTTATTCTCTTAGAAAAATCCTTACCGTCTCTCTTCATATTAGCAAAAACTTTCTTTGTGTGGAAGGGATTAACAAAGATCTTCTTATGATGTGACATATCTCCAAGCTGTTGATTAATGAAAACTTGTAGAAAACATGGATACATTAGGAATTTAACCCCTCCATCTAAGTGTTTCACCATAGCATCAAAAATGTACTTAGACAGATTAAATTTCTGATTTGTTGCCAAGCAGATGATCAAAGAAGCCATTGTACTACTGAACTCATTCCATGCAGTGGATTTGGCACTAAGGCATTGTGTAATAGTGTGAATGAAATACTTCCACTGTGGAGAAAAGAAAGCTTTATAAAAAGTAAGTTTTTGAGAAGGCTTTTCATACCCCATACGTGCCAGTTCTTCAAAAATAGTAGCAGTTGGCAGACAATCAGTACCTTCTGCATCATCCAAGTGAAGATCACTCCTAATGCTTGACTCCGTAATGAGAACCCTCTTTTTATCAACTAGGGCTTGTAACTGACGCACTCCATTAACCGTTTGTACCTTTGCAGTTGCCCAAAATTGTTCAATACAAGATGTGTAGATGATTGGATTGACTGTTAAAGCATAATGAACAGAACTTGCTTTCAGGAAATCAATAATCTCTGCAAACCCATCACTTTCTACAGGTTTTTCCAAGAACGCGACCACATTGTGCGTTTCAGCAAACTTAGGGCTCGACATAATGATGATTTTGATGATCAAAGATGAAAATTGAGTTAGGGTTTATGATTAGAGAGTGTTTGAATGATTGAAATCAAATAAAGAAGTAAATGAAACCCTGAATCTTATATCGAAGTATTTATAAAATCACCCTCAACAAGCAGAAACTTGAACTGGCAGCATTAACATATGCTTAACAGCAGAAACAAATACGGGCAGCACTAATTTAAGCCTAACATCATTAACTTAAGCTTAGCAGCATTAAGTTGAAACTAAGCAGCATTAAGAAGAATACTACCATAAAACATTCTAATTTCAATCCAATAAGCCACTTTCCTCATCAAAATTTGATTCACACAAACTCTCTTTCTGATTTATGCTCACATTATCCTCTCAAATATTTTTTGATCACAAAATCACTCATTTAATTTATTTATGCAGCACATCTCTCTTCTATTTTTAACTCACATAATCTCTTCATTTCTTTTGGCCTTAACAAGACAACTCCTTGCGTTTATTATATGACATTAGTGTACAAAATTTCAATCAATCCAATAAGTTTCATACCATTTCCTCCCACTTGCTTAAGTTATTAACCTCTTGATAGAGGTGATCAATGACTGGTTTAATTGTAATTCTCAACCTAGTTTGATCATATACATCCCCCAAATATAGTATCTAGTGCACCTTGTGGGCCACTACCTGAATCAATCCCCTATAGGATTATCCATTAAGTGTTGTGTTTAGCCTCAAAATATTGAGTCGAACAATGAAAGTTCGTTCATTAATTATATATTATGTCTCGGTCATTATAATAAATATAAAACGTTTTAATATGCTAGAACGGTAAACGGGCACTTAGAATTGTAAAAGCTAACCGGTTCATGGTGTATCTTGCGAAAGTCCCAAGTAAAACCCGAGCCCGGCCCATAGAATTACTAAAGGCATGCAAGCCTTTTAGTTTTTGAACATATACACCTCCTCAAGGAAAGTGAGGGGGGTTGGTCATTTGTAACTTTCATTTTGCAAGTAAACTTCCTCATTCTCTTTCTTGTTTCTCTCTCTACATTCTTCTCATCATCTCCTAGCTTAATTTCTTGTTCATTAATATGAAGTGAAGTGATTTCTTTGGATTCTACATTTGGTATCAAGAGCCTCGGGTAGATTGTGTTTGTTTTGTGGTTCAAATACGCACAAGAAAGCTTATTTTTTCGTGCGGCTTTATTCATCAATAAGCTCACAGATCGAATTTTTTTTGGGGCTTATTGGTTTGTTTTGCTCATTTACTTCTTGCTTTACTTGTTCTACACCTTCTTGTGTTTCATTTGTGGTTAAAACCTAAATTTTTGTGGCTTATTATGGATTATAAGCACACAAATCATTTTTTTGGGGGCTTTATATTGTTTTCACACTTGTTTGCTCCTTGCTGAAATACATTGGTCTACATGTGTTCTCTTGTTACCAACTTGCTTACTATTCTTTATTCCTTTTTTCAAAATTTTCTGAGCTTATTTTGCCCTAAATTTCGACTCTATTTTCAAAGCTTATTTCGCTTATTTAAAGCTATTTCCCGAGCTATTTTCATTGCTTAATTGTGTTCTATCTTTTTTTTGGTGTGGTCCAAACCGGTCAACAACAAGAAACAAGATCCACAATTTGTGCTTACAAAGAAAGGGACACCTTGTTTTCTAGTAAAAGTGGTCCACACTTGAAAAAGACCTCGAGCGGAATATGTAGGTATAGTTCAAGCGGAATATGCAAGTTTAGCTAAGCGAAATATGCAGGAAAAGTTCAAGCGAAATATGTATGTTTAAGTTGTAAGCAAAATATGCAGGTTCACGTTCAAGCGAAATATTACATATAGTAAAAAAAACTCTGCCAAATTTTTTATAACTCAAGCAAAATATGTTTAAGTTCAAGCGGAACATGCAAATAATGTTCACTGCGAAAACATGTATAAAATATCAAGCTAAACATGCAGTGGTCAGTTCAAGCAGAATAATGTTTAAAGCGTAACTTGCAAAGTTGATTTTCAGCGAAATATGCTAAAGTATCAAGCGAAACATAAGACATGATTTCAAGCGAAATATGTTTCAATTCAAGCGAAATGTGCAGTCTTCAATTTTCAAGCGAAATGTGTAAATTTTGAAGCGAAATACGTAATTTCCAAGCAAAGCGAAATATGCATTTTTTCTTTCAAGCCAAGCGAAATATGCACACTTTCAAGCGAAGTAAGTCAGTTTAGGAATTTAAACTTTCAAGACATTCAATACACCACAAAGCAAACCTTAAAATCAACTCACGTAACATTTACGGTTTTCTATGATTCTTTGTTAAATCCCGGCCCGCAAAGACACAATTCTTTTCTTCGTTTTAAATCAATAGACTGTTGTAAAATCTCCCGTGAACATTTATTTGCTTTTCTTTTTAACCAACAACTTCAATCTACGAACAAATCTACTTAAGATTCCTACAAATCATATTCACTTCATATCTCAGTAAAATGAAACGGAAAAGATACTTGTAATCTCGTGTTCTAAATCGGAAGAACAAACAAATGTAACAATTTAAGACAAAGCAAAAGAAAGTTATCATGGTATCTTTTCGACAACTTCATTCACACCTCAGCTTCTTTCAAACAACACCTTAAATGAAACTTCGAAACCGAGTCTATCAAACTGCATTTGCGACCTCTTTTGTGTCAAGATATAGAGACTTTTCCACAGGCAACAATAGTTCCGAAATGTTAACCAACTAAAAAAACAATCTTGACAAATATGAATTTCAAGAGATTGGATCCGACGGGCTTTCTTTTAATAGTAACAGAGACTCAGTTTCAGAAGTTCAACAAGTCACGGGATAGTAATATGATGATAATATGTTGCATGACACGCAACTAACTTCTAACAATACACTCAACTCGAATTCCCAGAATTCCGTGACACAATGATCCAACACAAGAATTTTGGAAGAAGTCGATTGATGAAAAGCACTACATAAAAAGAGAGTATTACATCTTGGTTAAATGAAAAAACGAAATTCAAGACAACAGAGGATAAGGTAGATTCGAGTAAAAGCAAATTATATCTAGCTTGGTTGATAACACAGAAGGCAGTAGGGGGGGGACAACAATAAAAATAGCAAGATACAATCAAGCAATCATTGAATGATGCACATGCTGATTAATGCATATAACAACCCATATAAGATGAAGATCCAATGGCTTGAGGAAACAAACGACTGCAGAAATCAATTTAATGCTACAGGACAACAACATACTGAGCAACCTGAATTCAATAATGAAGGAGAGGTTGACCAGAATGTTGAACAATGTCATGACACATGTCCTTTGCCTGCTAATGTAAATGATAACCAGACAACTGAACTCACAAATCAATCCCTCGAATTTGAAAATATTTGTCTCAAAAAGACCGTTGCCTAATTTCAAAAAGATTTTTTAAGAATGGAAGCACATTTATGTTATCTTGGAGACTTAAATACAAAATCAAGCTTTAAAAAGAAGGGCAACATGGTTCAATTATTCGAAAGTAAAAAGCAATGAAGCCAAGGTTAAACTTGACATAGATGTAATTGAAAATAATAAACATCGAATTGGAACATAAAGTGTGGCTAATTTACTTTAAGGAAAATTAACTTTGAAAAGGCATTACAAAGAAATGTTTGATCTATCAAGACAACGCGAGCTAGCATTAAAAAAACGATAAAGAAAATTAACATGGAAATAGTGTGAATACTAAGTGTTGCAAAATCGTCAAACTTAAGTGAAACCGCTTTACAAACCACCTAAAAACCAAACAGTTGTTAGACACCGAAGCTTAAATTCAAACGACCAAAGACTTTCAAAGCAACATTTGTGCCTCCCAAGTTAATGTCAATAATGAATTTGTCAAAACTAGTCACGTAAACATATAATTGCCCTAATGAAAGAGAATAGCAGTTTCAATAATAACCTCATCACATGATTGCACCTGGCTCATCTAGGTATAGTTCAAATGACATGGTTCATAATCACTACCGAGAGGAAGACTAAAAAAAAAGGTCACTAAGAAAGCGTAGGAATTCCAGAACCAGTGTGAATGCCTTCTGCTAGATTACCAAAAGCACACAAATGATAGCAACCAAAACCTAGGATCAATAACCAAAAGCCTAGGAATTGGCCTGCATCTAAGAGAAGTTGCGTCACGATAAAGATTGAGCCCTTAGCAGAACACTCTAGGAATTCTAGAAGTTTTTTTTTGACTCAAACATTTTGTTTGCTCAACATGTCCGAAATATGTCTTTAATAGCCAAATCATGATTATTGAGTAAAACAAAATTCCAGAATGAAGTCAACTTCACGTGCAAAGGTTACATCGCAATTAAGAAAACAAAAAGATACATAACCCGTAAAGAACAAACAAGTTTTACAAAGAACCAGAAGACTGTATCCCAAAAAGACATAGGTCTTCCAATCAAAAAGACATCCGTTATCATGAAAAACAATGACCATAGATCTTGTTAATGGTGGAAACCAACATTTAAAAATTTCAACACTGTTGGTCTTAGGTGGGTTTCTACTGGAAAGATATTCACATCTGCAGAGGCTGAATACGTGGCGTTATCTGCAAGTTGTGCTCAAGTAATGTGGATGAGGACACGGCTTCAAGATTATGGCTTCAACTACAACAAAATACCATCATATTACGACTCTCAGTCAGCCATAGCAATCTCATGCAACCCCGTGCATCACTCCCATACCAAGCACATCTATACTCGGTATCATTTCATCAAGGAACAGGTTGAAAATGGTATAATTGAATTATACTTTGTCAGAACTGAATACCAATTGGCTGATATGTTTACTAAAGCCCTATCCGAAGATAGGTTTCAGTATCTTATCAGGCGAATTGGTATGAGATGTTTGACTCCAGCAGAACTGGAGGTTCTGACAAATGAATCTGCTTGATACTTCATCAAACATCACCATGTACATATTTTTGAAAAAAAAGAAAAATACAAAAATATAAAATTTCAAAAAGAAAATACAAAATCAAAAAATCAGAAAATGTTTCAAAAAATATTCTTCTCGACATGTCTCTTGGAATCGATAACATTTACGTACCTAGAAATGTTGATTAATATCGACACGGGCGTGTAAATGAAGTTCGAACAGGAGTTTCAAAAGTTTTCAAAACATGTCATTTCTAATTTTTCTTGATGACTTGTAATCACTCTCAGATTGCAACTCGGACCCGAACGACAAAGGAGAGTGTACGCATAAGTGCGCTTATCCTTAGCGTTAGAAGAGAAGTCTTCTAACATTTGTTTTTTCAAAAAGTTGAACACAATTTTTCAAGAATTTCTCAATGATGATTCAAAATCTTTCAAAACTGTGTGTTCAACACTCCATCTCTCATATTGTTTTACATGACAATTATTCTACGTTTGGTGTCATTTTTTTAAATGAGTCAAAGTTTGAGGGGGAGTTTTATGAAAAACAATGTTTTAATGATTGTTGGATACATCATAACATGACAACTCTTATGTATTCAACACATTATAAAAGGTCTTAATAACATCTAAGGAATAATAATGACTATTAAATAGATTGATTGTTATAAGATGATTAGGTGGTTGAGCACAATTTTTCAAGAATTCTTCAATGACAATTCATAATCTTTCAAAATTGTGTGCTCAACAATGCTAACCCTCCTCATTTTTATATTTCATTTTACAACTTGGTATCATTGTTTTTGGTGTCAAACATATGTAAAATCAAGGGGGAGCAAGTTTATGTTCCATGTAATTCATGCTAAATAAAAGTTTTCCCCATGGTATTTCAAGACAAATTTTAATCACAAAGTATTTCAAAAACTAAGTGAATTAGTATTTAAAATAAGGGGAGAAATGTATTTAAAATGTGATCTTGAAAATAATAAGTGCTCTTTATAGACTCAAGTGCTTGATACTCTTCGGAAAAGGTTTTATGGTTACGATCTCATACCCTACAACATCTTATTTCACGACGATTCTGAAGTCATAAGGTGGTAAGGTTAGGTATTTATCCTATGATCCAACCAGAACCGGAGGGATCTACCAAGGGACACTCCAATATGTTAGAATAGCATGTCCTTAGGTATGATTGGAGATGAAATGTGTACAAGGGAATAATGCCGACATTAAGATTGAGCTAACACTTAAACATCACATTAAGGTGTTAGTAATGAACGTCTTGGTAAGCATTGAAATGGAATGGGTTTTGAAGAATTAAAAGAAATGTATGGATAAAGGGTGATAAGAAAGAAGCCCCCCACATAACTTTAGGCAGAAACTGGGTCAATACATATGCTGCAGAATCACATTGTGATTGCTGACATTGAAGAGACCATCTCATGGACCCAATGATGTAATCACAACCCTTCCAGCCATTCAGGGTTTCTCTAAAAAAAAACTTGTCTCATTTGTCACGGAGATACACACGATTCTATTGACTTTTCACTTCCGAGATAGTTGATATTAAATAGGTTGGCAGTCTGTCAGCCTCTCCGATTACTAAAACCAAAATTCGCCACTAATGAGGTCTAGAGCCAGAGATCAAGAAAATAATCTCTTTAGGGACACATTCCATTACACACTTGTTGAAACAATAATTAGTTTTCAAGCTAATTAACAAGCGTCTACGCATTATCATTGTTTATCTGTGCAGATCATTTGAGTGTTACTTATTACTCATAATGAGATGGAAATCTGCTTGAGCCAACATCAACAAGCTTTTGGTAGGGACTTGTGAGATTCTATGATTGAATCGAACTTGTGTCAAACTGGAAAGAACGATGGTGTTATTCAATGCGAATCAAACTTGTTCAGAAATGAATTGACAGCTTAATCAGAAGATAGTTCTATTTGATTCACTCTTAGCAGTTTGTCTGCTTTGAGACTACCGGTAATGAGAACTAACAAGGCATGTAAATCTAATACATATGTGTTAGGAAGATCCTTTACTTTGAGCTGGGAAACCTGTCAAGGAGATATCTTTGAATCTACCTGATCACAAGGTTATAGTATTTATACTGTAATCCGGTCCTACGGAACCGCAAGGTTAATCTAACAAAAATCCGAACCAGACTGACATAAGCCTATTCGTTTCCACCACGCTTTTATTGCATAAATGTTTTATTTTAGGATTCACATAAAGATGGAGATGGTGATGCTTATTCTAGCTGAAGTGGATTCATTACCACCATGTCATGCTCAAACTACAACGGACATACTATAAAGCATCGAGATATTCAAGATCACTGAAAGCTCATGAATTTAAAGACAAAGACTTCTGACAAACCTTGCTATAGCAAGATCTTCTTCAAAGATATCACGTCTATCAAGGGAGAGTGTTAGCAAGATTTCTAGATGATGAAAAGTTGAGCACAATGATTGGACAAGCACATAGATCGCGAAGGCGGCAAGACAATCAAGTGGAAGGAATAAAGATTTAAAGATCTCAGTACGAAAGGCAAAGTCACAAGACAATGACAAAAGCTCACGATCATAGATTACATGCATGAAGGGATAAATAACCAAGCCTACATGTAGACAGAGACAAAGATCACAAGAGTTTCAACGACAAAAGATCTCATTGATCTCATGAAGGAGTGTCACAATGAATCACTTACGAGGGACGATTGTTAGCTCAAATTATTGAGTCGGAACAATGGATGTTTGGTAATAATTATATTAGGTCTCGGTCATTAATTACTATACGTTATTATAGCTAGACGGGAAACAGCTCTTAAATGTAGCTAACGGCACGGGGAGCGGGCAATAGCCCAAGTTAACCCGAGCCCGGGCCCGTAGAAATATATAAAGGCTGCAGCTTTTAGTTTAGGGATATATTACACCTCCTTCAAGCAAGTTGAGGGGTGGGTCATGTGTTATTGTTCGTTTTTGCAAAGTAATCATCTAATTCTCTCTCACTTTTCCCTCTCTACTCTGCTCTCTCTATAATTTTCTCATCTTTTCTTTAAGTGCTTGTTCTTTATTTTGAAGTAAAAAAAAAAAAATCGTGATATCTTGGTTTCTTACAATTTAAGTTCAAGAGGCAATACAATGTGCTTATCCATCTGAAAAATCTTTTTTAAATTGGTCGGGCATAGTCTTTTTTGAGTAAAATATTTTCAGGACTCAAGAGGATTGACTTGAAAATTCGGTTGCTTATTATCAAGTGGTGAATTCTAGCATTGATTTTAAACTTGACACTAGTCTGTATACTGGTTCACCCTACCTTCAATAATGATTTCAGGTTGCTCAGTATGCTGTGATGTCCTGTATCAAAGATATTGCATTCAGCAGTCAATTGTACCTCAACCATTAGCGCTTCATCATGTATGATTCTGATATCTACATTATAAGCGTCTGCATCATTCCCAGATCTACTGCTTGTATCTTGCTTTTCTGATTTTGTCTCGCTGCTTTCTTTAACAACTAAACTACCACCAAAATCTTTACCCATGTCTACCTTTCCCTTTTGAATAGTGGCCGGTGGAAATCTTAATGTAATGGCGGACCTGAAGAGTGCCATAGCTTTGTTGAGCCTTTCAAGTGGATCATCGGTCAGAAGAATTGATGTTACCTTTTCTTCTAGCATTTGCTGCAGCTCTCTTTCTTGTGAATTTAAATTCAAAGATTTCACTGAATTTTGATGTGTGAAATGATATTAGAATCTTAAGTAGATAAAGTGATTTATTGTGGTTTGTTAAAAGAAACGTTATTGACGTTAAAGTACTTGATCTTAATTAACGATTGTTAAAAAAAAATAGGAAATCTAGGACTAATGGTGAAAAGGATTAAAACTAAAGGCTAAAATTAGAAAGGTTTTAAATAGAAAGTCTAAAAGAAAAAATTATTAAAAACTAAAGGTTATAATTGAAAAGTTTAAAAAAATACCAACTAAAAATGAAGATGTTATGAAAAATTAAGGTTAATATTCAAAAAGGTTGAAAGACTAAGGGCAAATAATAAACATGTTATTTATCTAAGGGTTAAGAGTGAACTATTTAAAACCTAAAGGTTTAAAATGAAAATGTTGAGAAGTTTAAGGGGCTGAAATTGAAAGCTTTGAATTCTAATTAATTACAAAACGTGTTTCCCTCCATGTTATTCATTCTTCTTCATTGAAACTTTTAAAACAGGGAACGAATGTTATAATCATCTCGCGGACACGTGTGGTTATCGACGGTGAAAAGCAAATATACCACGTTGATCGAAAAAGGATCACGATCCCAATGGTAGAAGTTATAAGTCCCGTAGTTAACCATTACACGAAACCAAAAAACCCGAAAATACTTAAACCGTGTATAGTTTTGTTCTTGTAGACTTGCTAATTCGTCTCATAACACAATATTGCGAATTCGGTTTCAACTAAACAGTTTCTAGTTTGGTTCATGAATGAGAGTTGCGAGTTTGGTTTATAAATGAGAGTTGCTAGTTCGGTTCATGAATGAATTGCTAATTCAGTTAGTGAAGAAGTTGCGGTAGTTTGGCGTAGACTTAAAAGCTCGCCGAGTCCCGGTTGACAAAGGAGTTGCGAGTTCGATTAATGAAGAGAGTTGTGAGTTCGGTGTCCTTTCTTTTATCTTCTTGAGAAACCAACAAAAACGTCTTTGTCGTCCTTGTTCTTGTTGTCTTGTAACAGAAAACCACCAAACTCCTTTTTCTTGATTTACAAATAGTGACCCCACAATCAAACAAAAATAAAAGCACTTAAGATAAGCTTGAAAATAAGCTCTTATTCCCCACACTATGCTTTATGAGCTGTTTTAAACCATAAAGCATGAAACAAGTTAACAAGAATCGCATAATGGCCAGTTTAGAGGATAAAGTTTACCCTTTTGATTGAGGAAAATGAGTAAGAGATGTTGGGAAGGAGGCATGATAAACACAAAAAGTGAAAGTTAAACCGACTATGCATTTTGACAAGCCCACATGCAAGATTGATAAGATATAGGCATAATAAAAAACAAATGACAAGCAACAAGAACAAAAAAAATTAAAAGTTTACGCTATTGTTTCATTTACCACAACGAAGATACATTGGGGTACGCTGTTTCCAAGTATAAAGAAAACATGTGAGGGCCAAGACCGATAGAAAAATAAGAAAGAAACAAATGAAGGAAAAAGAAACAGTTTTATAGAAGGAAATAAGAACCAAAAAGGAACAGATTTTACGAGAAAAAAACTTGTTATAACAAAAGTAAGCTTAGGAAGCACAATATGTGATAAATAAGCCGAATGAAATAAGCTAAATCATTAAGCTCAAACTAGCATAACAAAATCACTAAACAGAACATTGGCTCTTGATACCACATGTTAGATAATATCATTTCATCACCATAACCACAAAATAAGAGAAATTATTTTAGAGAGAGTGAAGTATAGAGAGCGACAAAGAGAAAAAATGGTTACTTGCACTAGAATAAAAATGAGACACGACTCACCCTCGTCCACACTTGGAGAGGGCTTTTTAAGTTATAGAGATAAACTCCTAAGATGGTTTGTTTGGGCTTTATGTTGGGTCGGACCTATTACACATGGGCTTTAAGCCCGACAACTAGGCCCAATTAGCTTAAATAAATTCTCGTAAACTATGTTTATTCTTACACAAGGCTCGAGAATAATAATGACCATCATTTTATGTAAAAACACGGCTAACAGTGGAGTAAGGCGAAGAGGAGCTTCGTTGCAGAACTACTAATAATAATCGTGACCGGTTTTGCACTTTCTTTATGTGAGGTGTTATTTTATATACTATTTCGGGGTCATTTAACCCCCTAAATCATGCAAATATGCCTAGATTACGTGCTTAATCGTTTGTTTTCAGGTTTCTAGCACTTGGATGGCTTTTGGAGGAAACACACATAACTTGGGCTCATTTGGAGAAGAAACAGACAAGATTACAGACCTACACCAAATCTTATGATGACTTTTGCAAAGAGTGCCTGGAGAATGCATCATAGGCATAAAGCGACACTGTCGTGATCAATCTAATGACGGCGTCAGGAATTTGGCAATGGCGTCAGGACGTGGCCGACTTAAAGAGGATCTAGAATCGTCTACGTGGTGACGGCGTTAGGATTGCAAAGCTACGTCGTCGCGTCGACAACACTATAAATATAAATCCGTTTTTATGGTTTTAGTGTGTAACTTTGGGATAACTTTGTATAACCCTAGGGAGACGAACCCTAGTCATTTTAGGAGCTTTATAGGTCATTTTTAGGGCCTCAAAACCCTATTATACTACCTTGAATCCCTGTTTTAATCAAGTAAGGTTATTTATCATTAGTCATTCAATATGTCTATGTGTTGTTTGATTAATTTATCTTCTTACTTTATTTATAACATGCAAGGCTAAACCTCTTTTGTATTTATCTATATTTGTATGAAAATTAGGTTGTAGATCCTTTTGATGTTGCTTCTTGCTGATGAATGTGCGCGTTAGGCTTTAGAAAACCAGCTTTTGTCTGTATCGGTGTTGATATGTCTAGGGAAACACGAGTAGTGTAGAAAGGATACCATCGCTAACAGTCTTCATACTACCTTACCCACTATATGGTTGATCCCTCTTAAGTTATTTCACATGCATTTAATATACTCTTAGGGGCCTTGTATTAGTCTTCATACTACCTTACTTCTGCATTGCCTTAACGGAATATTAAATAGATGACGGGTTTGTGTAATCCGTCCATGACCTAGGAAATACTTACACAGATCATCACAAGTGTGACAAAGCAATGGATCTAGGAGAGGCAATCTGAGGAGTAGTGCATGATTAGGTAAATAAACTTGCTTATCATAAAGTTATCACCAGTAGCATAGATTATGATTAGTTTAGTTATTAGTTAAACAAACCAACCTCTTATACCATAGATTTACATGCTTTCGTAAAATATAAAAATACAAAAACAATCTTCTCTTAACCTCTAGAATCCTGTTAGACCATGATCAAGCCTTCCCAACCTATTCACCTAAAGAATGATAACAACCCCCGAGTCTTGCCTATACTACAATGCAATGATTAGGTACACTACCTAGGGGATTGTAAAACTTCCTATAAAATTCCCTTACGACCTACGCATAAAGTTTTTGGCGCCGCTACGTGGGGAATAGTTAGGTTTAGATCATAGTTTAACTTAGTTCTACTCGCTTGAATTCTTACAGGTGAGAATTTAATTATTTATATTAGTTTTCTTGTAGTCTAGCTTTTCTTTGTGTTAATTGTTTCATAATCCATTCTCGACAACCACCATGGGAGACGCGAATCCTATCCGTACTCACTCCAAACCTAGCCACAAGGGCTACAGGAATACCATTGAGCTCCATGTAGGAAACAATGTGGTACCTCTTCGATCCGACACCATCAGGTTGGTGCAAAAGAGGATGTCATACACGGATTCGGTTCTAGGATCAAAACACAACTCATGATTTCTAAAATTGTGGACTCACTTGACCTTGACGGTGAAAACAGGGAAAGAACGCGCCTGCGTTTATTTCAATTTTCCTTTTGCGATCAAGCTAGCAACTGGCTTGAATGTCTTCCAGCAGGATCCATCACCACATGGGAGGATTTTACTACTCGTTTCCTTGCTTAATTCTTTCCATCGGGAAGGATCGCAAAACTCCACAACGATATCCTGATGTTCCAACAACATCAAGGAGAATCTTTATCTGAAGCATGGACTCGTTTCAAGGACTTACTATAAAAAGTCCCTTATCATGGCATCGATCATTGGCTTCAAATCCTGATTTTTTTTATCATGTCTCGTTTCATCTTAAGTGCGAGATTAAACGTGCCACCGGTCGAAAAATCCGCAATAAGAACCCTGACGAATCCTGGGAAATCATTGAGAACCTTGCCCTCTATGATCATGGGGGCTGGAATGACGCAAAAGAATTTGTCAAACCGGTCAAGGCTATTTCTACACCTCAACCCACCTTAAAAACGCCTGACCGACGAATTCTTGAGCTCGGAGACTATATTAATTTCTTACTAAATGGATCACGACCGACGCCCAGACTGAGCTCAACACACGTCCCTCAAGCTTATGCCGAAGCAGTCTACTCAAACCCTCACCCGCGAAACCAGAATGAACCACCAAAGCAGAGCCCCTTTACTTTTCATGAATGTACCAGTGCAAACCCTCAGCCCCAAGTGTTAGGAACCACTTTTGAGGCTCGAGTACGGGACTACATGGCAGCACACACCAAAAGATTTGAGAATGCAATTTTCAAGCAGTGAGAGGAGATCAACGATAGGATGACAGAAATGTTCGGGCTTCTTAAAGAGCTCACAACTAGCAGGGTTTCCAAAAAAGTGTTGATAAGAGAAGATGCTAAATCCCCCGTCACTAAAATATAAATTCTATCTCTCTCACCAGGAAGGAAGAAGAAAGTAATGACAAGGATGGTATAGCAGCCAATGGTGATATCAATGAGACAAATACAGAGATGCCAGTGAAGGAAGCCGATAAGGAGAATAAAGTTGAAGGTGGAACCAAAAATGAACCAATTAGAAGAACTGGAACTGACGAAGCAGTGGAAGTACCCAGCTCTTAACCTGTAGGATATTACCTGAAACATACGATCAATGAAAAGCTAATCAAGGGACTAGTTGATAATAATAGATTCAATGACTCCCTGTCAAGAGTCCGAGTAGGAAAAGTAAAAGGAAAGACCTATAATGTATTACCTAAGGGGCCTATTTATGAAGCAATCCTTATAAAAAAGATAACAAGGAAGGAGGACATAGAAGGAAACTTCAAAATACCCTGTAACATAAGACGCTTGAAAAACATGAACGCCTTAGTTGACCAAGGATTTGACATGAACGTCATGCCCGTCTCTACCTACATGAAACTAACCGACCAAAGGCCCGCTAAGATGGACATTAGACTCTCCCTAGCTAGCCACTCGTATATCTACCCTTTAGGAATAGCAGAGTATGTATTAGTGGAGGTTGCTAAGCATGTGTACCCCGTAGACTTCGTAATCTTAGACATTAAGGAAAATGAGAAGAGGCCTTTCATCTTAGGAACATCATTCTTGACAACGGCTAAGGCCGTGATTAAGTTTGATAAAGGCACCATAACTTTAAGATCTGGAAAGAGTAAGATAAGCTTCCATAGGATACCTGAATCCATTCGTAAGGATGAGAAGGGGATTAAGAACGATATAGAGCCTATAGCCCCCACTATGACTGTAAATAGGCTAGTCTTAGAATGGGAGGAAAAGATAAAACTTCACCAAGAAAAGGAGATGGAGTTTGACCGGTGGAGGAACAAAAACGTAAAAAATGAGCGACCTGCTCCTGTCAAAATAAAAGATGGAATGGATGATGATGGAGAAGTCAAGTAAAGGACGTGTGACTTCGAGTCTAGCTACAAGACTCATAAATAAAGAAAAGCGCTTCTTGGGAGGCAACCCAATGTTTATTTTTCCAACACTTAGGAGTGTCGTGTGTTTTAATTCTTTACTGTTTGTTTTATTATGTTTGAATGAATTTTGTAACCATGCTTTGTTTTTTTATAACTTCATCTTATTTGCAATCAAAGGTGTTTTGCAATAAAATAAGTGTAGGAGAATATATCCGGTTTTTAAGAACCAAATTCAAACATTTAAAATAAATTGTTTAGACTAATTCGCGTCAGTTTTGAGTCATATGATTGTAGCGATCAATTCCAGGTTTTTTTACAGTGCTTTCTTTAGATTTGATTAATAAAATTACGTGCAAGAAATTTATCATTAAAAATGAAGAATAATTTTTCACAGACGCTGGAGATGGCGTCGGGATTAACACCCGATGGCGTCACGTCTCCAGAAATGTAAAAATTCAAATTTTTTTTAGTATTTCTGAAAAAGAAAATGTGCAATATTTAAAATTTGTAATTCTTTTGTAAACCTGCATAAACCTATAATTACATCATTACTCTTATCCTATCTTTACTGTTTTTATAGAGTAAAAACCCTAAACTCTCATTGTATTTATATCTATCCCGCCGATTTTATGCTTGGTGTAGTTGTCTTTGTCTTTGATTACAGGTTATATTCGACGAGAAGAAGCTTGGAAATTCTTAGTAAGTTTCATTGGATAATTCTTGGAGGACGATTTAACCAGTTATCGCATGTTTCTTCTCCATTATTGAGCAAACCAGGGGAGTACTAGTTTCTTTTCCTTGTTTTCTTATCCTTTTATTCATTTTTATGGGTACTTCTATAGAACATTGGGGATAATGTTCAAATTAAGTGTAAGGGGAAATAAGCCTTAGAAACTATTCCTTCATTTGCCATTTGCTTTATTCCTTAAAATGATGGGTAATATATCAAAAATAGCATAAAAAGGTAATTTTAACCCAAATTTAATTTTTTTTATGACACATACCGACGAAAACCAAGTATTAATAGCGTCTCATGGATTGGAATGTGTATGACTAGCACAAAAACCCTCAAAATTCCTCCCCAAAAATGTGAGGTTCGTATTTAGATCTATAGGAATTCGGGTATCCATTATTGATACCCAAGATAATTTGTACCTTTAGCTTTCTCGAGTTAACGAGTGAGCAGTCATATGTGTCTATTCCGTCATTACGGATGTGTACGTGTGGTCTTTGTCGCCTTTTCTAGAGCATTGGTATCGGTATTAAATTATATGAGTGTATCGATAGTATTGTGATGCATCCCGAGACCGCATAGTGAGTCTTAGGATTTGCTAGATAAGAGGCACTAGGATTAACCCATGTTTTTAACCTGTAATTGTTATGATGGTTACACCGATCATATAACTATCCCACACCCTTTCTATGAACTCATTATTAGTGCAGGATACCCCTAGTACAACCCTCCGAGCCTATCCTTTTTCACGGTTTTCGTAATTTTCTGGTTAAGTCGCTCATAATTTTCTAGTTAAGCCAGACTATCTAATGAAGAGCATAGTCACCCCAGAGGGAGAAGCCAGGAAGGGGGATGGGGAGGGTAGGCAACGGCAAGGATCGCCTTAGCCACCTTTGTATGTTACTCACTTTAAGTACATTATTGGTGTTTAACCCAATTAAATTAAATAGTACACGGTTTGCAATTCCGCTAGATCCTTGTAAATACTATTTTGGGACGATTGGGATTCATGGTATTATTCATATTATAAGAACTGGGGAAGAAGTAACCTATTACCCTAATAGAGCTCAATAAGCTCCCGAGATTTAGTTTAGAGATCCACCTCAAATCGTGTCATTAGTGTAGATTTGTATAATAATCTGTAGTTAAAAGTTCAAATGTAAGGGGTGTATCTATAAACCCACCATGAGGTATTATATGTTTAAGAAATGGCAGGCAAAAGGTGTACAAAAAAAATACGAGAAAAAGATATGATAAAAAAAAATATATATAATATAATATATACGTATTGTTTGTTTTTACACTTCTTTATATATTTTATATTTTATTATATATTATATATATTTACGGTGTGAATCCGGCACGATCAGGTAACCAAACGCACTATATTTGAATCTCATAGGTATATGGAAATTACCTACATCGGGGGCCATTATCTATATATATATATCACAGCAATTTGGGTATATATATACACCAGTCAGTTTGTGTGCCATGAGCTTAGATACAATAGTGAACACTGTTAATACTGTTTTATATAATAATTGTACTCATTGAAATTATCACTTATAATGACATGTATTCAAACTATTTATTATAAACCTATGAATTCACTCAACCATTATGTTGACTCTTTTAAGCATGTCTATCTCAGGAATTTGAGCAGCTGATGGCACGGAATGACAAGGACTTGAAGAATGGCTAAATGTTATCATTCACACTTTTTGATAAATTTGGGACCTCCTTTTGTAAAACTCTGATGAATAAATAAATAATAACTAAATTTTTCTAAAACGTCTCTTTTGAGTCGTTTTATAAGATTATGAATGTTGTATTATGAAGTAATACCCCAGATTAGCTTCCGCTGCTATATTTTTCAAAATGGGGGTGTTACAGTTTGATCCTTTACCAAGCCTATGGTAATTTATATGCAATGACAGGTAATGAGTGTTGATTTTCCGTTTCCCCGTTATGTTATAATTTATTATACAACTGAGAGAAAGAGATAATCCCAAACACTTATGTGAGGTGCTAGTATATACTTTCCGTGCTTTTAATTATAAGGTCTAGAAGGTTTAGTTGTAAAACACTTTTAAAGAGTAGGTTAAATGACTCCAATATTGCTATTGTCTTGGTAGAAAAGCCCATTTGCATGAGGATAAGCAAATCCCAAGTGTAGGGTATTTGATGAGGTGTCATTTTATACACTATTTTAGGGTCATTTAACCTCTTAAATCATGCAAATATGCCCAGATTACGTGCTTAATCGTTTATTTTTAGGTTTTTAGCACTTGGATGGCTTTTGGAGGAAATACATGTGACAACCGTGGTTTGAGCAGTTTAGCTTATGCCTTTAGACTTTAGTGTTTTGCTTGTTTTATGTGATTCTGGTGTGCTATGTGGTAGTTTTGATTTATAAGTGTAGTATTTATATGTGCATGTGATCGTTTTAGAATTTAAATGATCATTTTGTTATGTGTGCACATAAGTTGAGTTAAGTAATCCATTCTTTTGAGTGGGGAGTTTGGGAATGAATGACGTTTTGCATGTGTAGCTACGTCAAATCTTGGTTTTAAAGGTTAAAGCGTTTATGAATATATATGGTTTTTGGAAAGGAAATGTGTGATTGAAATATGGAAGTTTACATCAAACTTTCCATATTTAGCAAGTGAATTTGGAAATGAAAAGTTATTTTCAGAAAGTCTAGTTTGTTGCGTTTAAATAAAAAGGTATACTCAAATTAGCTTAGGTTTTTATAAAAACTTAAGGTAATGATTAAAATTAAGTAATTAATAAAAAAAAATATAGGGAAGAGGGGCCGATCGGTTTTAATAAAAAAAAGGGTTTTGGGTTTTAATTTTTGTATAAGCCTAATTAGAATTGGACTAGGATAGTTAGGGTCTTTAAATAAAAGACCTAGCCCATAATCCCTTTTCCCCTAATACCCTAAAACGTCCCATAATCCCTGGAGAACAAAAAAATAGTCGACTGCCATAAGTGAACCAAGAAAGATTCAAGAATTTTGTTAGGGTTTTGCTCATAAAGGTAAATATATTAAACCTCTTTAAATCTTTTAATTCTTATAGCTTAATTATGATGGATTAGGGTTTTAATAAAATACAGATCTTAATGAGTAATTAATGTTAATAGCAAGGCTGTCAAGATCGCGATCCCACCTGGGATTGTTTTTGTCTTTGCAAGATCGAGATCGTAAGATCGGATCGAGATCGTAAGATCCTACCAATTTATCATGTTCTGTAAGCAACGGATAAACGAGTCAAACTATTCTTTATTTTTGCTCATCATCAAAGATAAATTTATATAATATCATTTTGAAAATGACAAAGTTCAAATTTAAAATACCAAAGTAAAAGTAAAACACAAAAAAGTCAAGTTTTAATCATCACATTCACGATTTAACGGAATAAAATTACATAACATGCGTAATAAACGTCTCAAAACAAAATACATCACTAGTATCACTACAATTAAGCTATCTAATTTGAAACTTAAAGGTTAATAGTTAAAACTATGAAAATGTAAAAGCAAAAAAAAAACAATTACCTGTAAGAAACTTTTTGCTTCAGGTGACTAGAACATGAGAAGAAGAACCCTAATTTGTTTCATGTAATTTTAGTCTGTGGTAGATAATTAGGTTTATTGATTAGAAAATTTGGAAATGAAACGGCAATACTTGTTACTGAGATCAGCGGACTCGTATTGTTCTTTTTTGGCTTAAAAAAAGTAATGGGCTAGTAAGTATGTAAGTCAATAAGTAACTTGGTAATTTGGTAAACTCGTATCGACACGCGATCTTACGATCTTACGTGCGAGTTTACGATCCTACTTACGATCCTACCTCTGATGCGATCCTAAACCGATCCTACACGATTTTATCAGGTGGGCACGTAAGATCGTACGATCTTAGGTGTAAACTCGTGAGTTTGACAGCCTTGGTTAATAGTATTGATTAGAATTGAATTAGGGGCATAACCATGCAAATTACATGTTAGGGTTTGCATGAAATATTGATTTAGTGTTGAGCAAAATTAGGGTTGTGTTCACGAGCGATTTTCTCTATGATGAAGAATGATATTTAAGAGTTTCGTTTTCTTAAACAGTATCCCTCTGAGTCTTCTTTCCAAAGAATCCAGCCCCAAGGGTTTTCGTGGCCGGGAAGGTTGTCAAATAATCTTTATAAGATAAGTGTGCAAAACAGTGAATTTTCTGACGGGTTTCAGTTAGGGTTTTGATTTTTCTAAAAATACTTAGACACCTTCTCAAGGGCTAATATTCACGTGGAAGTCATTTCATATGTTGTGTGTGACCCCTGATTTTTGGATAAGTATGTGATGGTGTTTAAAATGGTCAGCTAACATCAAACTTTTAGGGTGTCTGTTACTAGCCGAATTTTGGACACTTGGTGTTATGATTTTCTAAAGGGTATTTATAAAATAGTATGAGCTTTGGGAGAGTAATTGGGGGTTCATAAGTCATATTGGTAACATGTGGAATTTTACCAAGAATTATAAAGATGTATAAGTGGTGCGTTTAAGGCGTGCAAGTGAGTCTAAAATTCTGCTCAAATCCAGAAAATTAAAAGTGTAAGAATAAAGTGTAAGCTAGTTATGTAGGAATTTAAAAAGGTACAAAATGAGTTTAGAACATTGATAGATCACTTAGAATCCATCATAGTTGAGGTTACACCTTATTGTAGTGATGACCAAAGTGATGTTATTATCAGTACGCTTTGTTGTTTAGATCTTTGTGAAGCTTCTTGGAACCTTTTTGGATTAAGCTAAGCTAAGGTGAGTTTCATAGTCCCACTTTTACTTCGTTTTAAACTTGGGATGGAAATGATGCAAGTATGGAAATGTTTTGATTACTGTGATAACGTGTTTAAAGTGATGCATGGACTTTATGTGGCTATTATATGTTATGTGCTACATGTTTGTGAGGTGATACGCTCCATGGCTTAGTGATCAATTGGAGTAAGTTTTGTGGTATGCTCCATGGCTTAGTGATCAATTAGAGTAGTTCTGCGATAGAGACGTCTCGTAATCGTGTGAATGGTATTGGTTTGGATTAGATTTGATTTGGTTTATATGATAGCTTATATGGTAGTTTATTTATTGTCATGCAGTGTTTTCATTTATCACAGTAATGATTTAATTGGATTTATATCGTGTCTTAAACCTATGACTCTCACCAACTTTATGTTGACGTTTTTAAGCATCATTTTCAGGTATTCAGCGTGAGACTAATGATGCTAGGAGAAGTGGGTAGAGAGACCTTAGGATTGGCTTGTGGAGCTCTCCTTATTTGTTCTTTCGATTTAGACTTATGTTCTGTTGGATAATTTAAGTTTGGGATTGATTTACTTTTATGTTGGCTTATGCTTTGCGCGTGTATGACATTACTTAATAATGCAAGACTCCTTTATCTTGTGTTGGGTATTGTTATGACACATAGTGTCCCCTGTAGTTATTTTCTTTTCCTTTTAGTTTCTTTATAGTAGACGCCATTGTGTTGTGACGGTATCCATGAAGTTACACCTCGTGCTTCCGCCTTGGCAGAGTGTTACGGATTGGTATCAGAGCCTGTGGTTATAAAGAAGTAGGTGGTTGAACCTAGACTATAACCTAGGAGTCCTTATGTAGGTGCATAGTAGGGTATGAGCTGCTAGCAGTATGACTAGGATGCATTTTGCCTTGACCTCCTGATCTTATTATTTCATTCTGCCAACCTTCTTTAGCTATCTTGATTTCTTTTAGCTGATTGTGTGTGCCCTATCTTATTATCTAGCTATGTTGCCCAAGTATCGATATGGAGTTGCAGTAGCTAAAGGACTTAAGGGGTACTATAGCCCAGAGACGGGAAAATAGGTGACTAGGAGCAGCCATAAAATACGAGTGCCAATTAATTTGTACCCTTGCAAAGTGGAAGAAAGGTTGACCATAAAATGGGAGGATGGAAGGTATGTGGAGAAATTGGAGACATCCGTAACTAAAAACGGTGTGACTATTAGGTACCCGGGGAAATTCCGGGAGTATCAGCGAACTGAGGAAGAAGAAGAAGAGAGAAGGAGAGAGCTAGCTAGGATAATGGCAGAACATGGTAAAGCAAAGGGTGATGAAGGGTCAAGGGAGGATGATTCGGACTTAGAGTCCACGGGCAGTAATACACCACCGGACCTTGAAATGGATGATGTTGACAGTGATGATGGAAATTGAGTGGTGTTTTGTGTTGTTATGTTATGAACTCCAAACTTCTAGGATTTATTTCGGATTGTCCAACCTTGGTTGGAATTGGTTGTTTTAGGATTTTCTTTTGAATGTTGAATATTATTGGTTTTATCTAATGAAATGGTTTGGAGTATTTGATTTTGTTCTGTTTATGTGATGATTTGTTAATGTGAAATTATGTGCTATGTGTTATATTTGGTAATATTGAGAAGTGTATTCAAAGGAGGGAGTACATTTGTGAAAGGGGACATCTATAATTATGGTGGCCAACATAATTATACATGTGCCACAACACAAGTGGACTCGCAAGCATGAGTACATGGAATTAATGTTACCATGTGTTGTGGTTGATGAGTTATATGTGTTTTGAGTAATGGTTCATTTTGGTATTAATAGTCGTATGATAGAATAGTCGAGTTTAAAAACCCTTTACCTTTCCCTTGTCTAATGAGCATTGCTATTATTTTATCAGAATGGTGCGAACTAGACATAATAATGACGATGATAATGGACAACCTAATCTTGCTGCCCTTATTGCGGAGCAACTCCAAAATATTATCCCTGGACTTAATATAGGTAAGATATATGGTAGAAAACTAGGTAAAAGAATTATGCAAAAGCTCTTAATAAATGGAAGTATAAAACTTGTTTTAGAAAACATAAACACACAAACTGTTTTGGTACCTTTCTATTTGAATTCATGTGTAAACACATATTTTACATTTTATTTAATTAGTACTTATCACAAGGATCGTAAGCATATAAGAAACTTGAAAAACCGAGCAATAACGAAGGAGATATGACATTTTAAGTTTACAATAATAAAATGTATAAAAGTATTTTTATAAAAGTTATTTTATAAAAATAATCACTGTTTCAGATCTGATATATTAAGGGAGATATTTTATAAAGATAGTACTTTTCATGACGAATCCAAACATGTAAGAAACTCGAAAAATGGATTTAAAATGAAGGTGATAAGTTATTTACAAGTTTAAGTTAAAAAGTATTTTTATAAAAGTAAATTTATAAACACATGTTACTGTTAACGACAATAACCAGGAGGGGAGTAATTTTCCTAAATAGAGCTTTTAATTACGAAGACGTGGACATCGGAATCACTAAAAACCGAATTAAAACGAACGAGATACAATTAAAATACGATTTCAATAATTAAAGTTATAAAAAGTATTTTTATAAACTTTCACTTACTGTTACTGTTTATAAATATAAAATTTGGTTAGACTTTTCAAATACGAATCCATACATATAAAGAGCAAGCGAAACGGATTAAATATGAGTAAGTTATGACTTTTGGAAGGTTACGACGATTAATTATATAAAAGTAGTTTTATATAATTTTATAAAAACAATTAAAACTACTGTTCATTAGGGGCATAAATATTATAAATATAATATTTTGACATATTTTCTTAATACGGAGCCATAGATATAAATAACGCGAAAAAAGAAGTTTAAACGATAAAGGTATAAGGTTTATAAAACCGTATGCACTATTTTTTACTTTTGTGCACTATTTTATAAAAACAATTAAACCAATTATATAATATCATTATATAATCAAACATGTATTATTAACAAACGATCAATTATAGATGAAAACCACACTTTATTTTATGGATACAAATACAAACACCTTTATTCAATAAAATACGGTTTAAACATTGTTTTGACATTTTAAACTAAACAAAGACTTTTAGGTGGTGGTGTAACTATATAACTTGCGATGTAGTATTATTAACTACATTGTACTCATACGGCCTATATTTAATTAGGTTGCATTCGGTCTTATCTGTAACGTTTCCATTCAATTGATTCACATACATCAGTTTATTCACTAAGGTGAGTTCATAGCCCCATGTTTTACTATATCAATGATTTACAACTTTTGGGGTGAGAAACATGCATTGTTTTACAAATTGGACGTAAGTGTACATTTTATCACAATTACGTGTTTGCCTAAGTAGCGATAACCCACTGTGCCCATTATCATGAAATGTCAATTACTTTGTGTGAGCGCGAATGTTATAAATAGATCTATTTGGGATTGACATCCCCGTTCGGGTAAGTAGCACTCACTCTGCCGGTTTGTCGGACAACAAACGTATACCATGTTGGATTTGGGATGTTGCGGGTTAGAACATCATCAAGGGCAATGTTGGCAATTTATATTGCAATTCATACATGTCGAGCTTCTGTGTCATGAGCTTAGAGAAACGTAATTAACTTTGTGAGGTTTGCATTGTTGGCATTATCTTGCACTTGGAAATCTTGCGGTCCTACATTATATTTACATAAACCTATGAATTCACCAACTTTATGTTGACGTTTTAAAGCATGTTTTCTCAGGTCAATGAGGCACGAGGTGCTAAGGATACAATGGGGATGGTCTTTTGGGGCATTAAAGATTTGGAGTCATTACACCTTGGGATGATTGTTATGATCTAAAATCTTTGTTATCAAATGTTGAACAATTTAAGCCGTTACGCTTTGTATTAAATAATTTCAATAAATCTAATGTATCGTATTTTAAATAACTCTTTTAAAGGTCGTTCTCATATCTTGTGCTATTGATTTATGAAGTAACGCTCCCGGACTTATTATTCCGCTGCGACCCAATTTGGGGGTGTTACATTATATCTCCTAAAGTCTTCACTCACACATCCCTCAATCATCACCTTGCTTTCTTCCAAATGATCTATTCTTTTGTCAAGGGAAGGTTAGATACAAATCTAATAACTCCTCCAAGTAGGTTTGACAACTTAAATATTTCGTCCAAAATATTCAAGTAATTTTAACTTGCGATCGCATACGTTAAAGGTCATATCCGAAAACTCATTTTCAAGCCTTTTAACAACATATGTTAAAAAGCTCTTCCTAAAGCTAAAAACTTAGATCAACCTTCATGTGACAAAGGTCTTACGAGTTTCTACATAAGTGATTCGTAGCTCCTTTAATATACACACCTTAAGACTAAGTACTTTCATTTCCGTTAGTCCTTTCCATCCCCTTAGGAATGTCACGATGTTTTATCATTATGCTCACCTCATACATAATAAGGATCGAACTTTATCCATCGATCTTGGGATAGAAAACTAATCAAAATTCATCATCATTTCCTTCGCGACAATGTCTAAAAGGAAATGTATTCATCAAAAAAGTTTTGTTAGAAGACAACATCGCCGGCATCCTCACCAAACCACTCAAACGTAAACCTTTTAATTATTTAAGCCTAGGTCTAGGAATGATGAAAAAAATCTCATAAACGTGTCATTCTCAATTTAATAGTCTTGTTACTATTAAATACATTCTGATAAATCTAGACAACTTAATCATTTCATCTGAAATGTTTAAGCATTTTTAATTCGCGAATTACAAATTAAAATGTCACTCATTGTTCATGTCTAATTCGTTTCATAAAAACCTTAATCACGCCTTTATTATTATATAGATGGTTAATATCTTCCATCTACATTTCCGCTACCACCTTTAAGACAATCTCGTACCTCATCGTGTGATTGTTCTATAAACATTCGCAATACTCAAGAAGAGTTACATAACTTCGTGGATGAAGTTCATCGTATGCTAACCGTCATCCGCCATGACATTGTCAAGCTCATCGCTTTCGTCTTTATTTTTATTCATTTATTCTTTTTATTCCACAATCTATGTCTGGATGAGCACGAATTAAAAGGGAAGAGAAAACACACATGTTTATATATATCCTTTAACCAAAATCTCTCAAGAACTCACATAGGTGATTCTTATTCACTAGAAACCACAAGATACACTTATATCATACACTCAAACCTCATAACTATTATTCACTCTTGTTAGTGATCACTAGTTCTAGTACATCCCCAAACCACTAAAGTGAAATGAAAAACCGAGTCATCCTTACTACTATCAACCTCGAGTCATCCACCTAGTCATCTTCACAAGAAGATTCACCATGTAATCATTCCCTACAAGTGAATTTTGTAATGAAATGCGTCTCATCTTCATATCTCGACAGTCATAAGCATGTGTGCTTATGTTGTCAAAAGTCAAGTGAATTTTGTAATGAAATGCGTCTCATCCTTATATCCTGACACTCATAAGCATGTGTGCCTATGTTGTCAAAAGTCAAGTGAATTTCGTAATGAAATGCGTCTCATCCAATCATTTCCACTTTATAGCAAGTGAAGAACAAAAAGAAGATATTCAATCTTCAAGTGTTATTGAGTCATCACATGTGTTGTTGAGTCCAATCATTTCCACTTTCTAGCAAGTGAAGAACACAAAGAAGATATTCAATCTTCAAGTGTTGTTGAGTCATCATAATTGGTATCATTTCCACTTTCATGTCTTTCACTTTTCTTCCACCATGAAAGAACTACTACCTCATTTCACATTTTCACCTTTGTTCGTCAACATTAACAACCAACAAAATACCTAACCAACCTATAGTCAACACCTTCCCTTTCCATTCACGCTCATCTAATTTATTTTTTTTTTCTTTTTTTTATTTCTTCATTTATGTTTCATCAACAATCCATCCTTATCATTCAACACTAGTTACAACTAAGTCTTACGAAAATGTTTATCCTTAAACACCCCAAACATGAAAAGCATACATGGTGCTTAACAAAGAAACCTTGAGCATTTAGGAATCTCTCAATACAACCCTTAGTCTATTCAAATCTACATCATTATCTTGGTTAGATGATGATACAATAAGAAACGTGTCGATCAAAATACGTTAATACTTCTTATCCAACTGACATCTTGGAAGAAGTCATTCTCATAATAGTAGTGTGTCAATTAGTAAACGAATTTTGTTCTCGTTTATTTAAGTCGGTATTATACCAAAGGGTGTTGGTCAAGTCTTAGTCCTTAAGCATGTTCCGGTCGAACTTTATCATTGGTTCCTAAACATTCTCATGTCTTAAGTATACGTCATGATTCCTTTTATCATGGATTTAGGTTGTTGTTATTAAATCAATGATTGCATGTGTCTAGGTTTAAATTTTCTTTTAAAATATCATAGTTTAGAGTGCATATATCTAAGACATGCATGACTTGTTCCCTGTTAGTGTATTGCTATATATATTTAGCTATCATCGTTGTTATATATGTGCAGTTTTCTACTAATTTTTTTTGTAGCACACTTCTGTCGCTTGATTTCTTGGTGCCCCAAACAAGGAGGAGCATACACCGACAGGGAGTTGCAACAGTGATGACATCTACACATTTCTTGATATGTGTATTCCACCCCTATAATATTGCTCTTATATATCTATAATTATATTTATTATAATTTATTTATTTTTATATATACATCTTATTGCACGAAACTAACCCTTGATGTAGGTTAAGAATTTGCAACAAATTTGATCTATGGATCTGCTAGAATCAATATATAATGGAATGCAAGTGTCATAGGAGTGCAATGAGCTAAGGGGTGCTCGAGTGTCAATGTAGATATCTTAGGATGATTAAACGGGGTTGACAGGAGCACGACTTCACTGGGGATGATGCAAGCTCTCCTCTTTGGTTCAATGTTTAAAGTGTAGTATAAGTCTCGCCTAAGAGTCTAC
This sequence comes from Tanacetum coccineum, assembly GCA_026074375.1. Lineage (NCBI taxonomy): Eukaryota > Viridiplantae > Streptophyta > Magnoliopsida > Asterales > Asteraceae > Tanacetum > Tanacetum coccineum. The sequence continues at coordinate 50,075 of BQNB010019053.1, forward strand.
CTTTTTGCTTCGACAAAAGGGGGAGAAGAAGTGTAAACTAGTAACTTATACATTTTACTATGAGTTATAGTTTACATATTTTGTCATCATCAAAAAGGGGGAGATTGTTGGTAGAAATATTATGATATTGATTATACATTTCTTCATGTTTGGTTGTTGACAAACATGTAATTTTTAAAAACATATTGTTAGTGCTTAAGTTATCGTGATCACTAATCATCAAGGCATTCATACGGACAACATCTCTCGACGTTCATGTCTGCTTCTATGAAGTTTGCACGAACGTAAATTCCTTATGTATGGAATAAATAAATGCTTAATTTTTTTTATGATCAAATAATTTTTTATTTTTCTCAAACCTTACATTTTTATAAAATGTAACAAACATTTTTTTAAACTTATACAAAATATTTTTGTAATTAAAAGAAATGTTTTAATCAAAATAAAATATATTTGTATTCAAATTTTTCCACTAAAATGCTAGAAATGTTACAGAAAACACATCCCTGGAAAAAGACAAAAAAGGAGCGTCCATCATGGGTGGGCCCTTTATTATATGGGCGTCCTCCTAGGGTTAAGGGGCTGCACATCAATTAAGGGGGTCCGAGCCAGACAAAACGCTATCAGCTTGTTATAAATACGGTCTATTCCCCACAATTTCTCACCTTTTGCATTCATTCTTTTCTGTCTAAAATCAGTTTATACATCACCTACAATCCTTTGATTATTTAATCTTAAGCATTTATTTCCAAGTGATTCAAGCTTATTCCTCTAAGTGCTAGAGAAGAACTTTCGTTATCATCAAGATACGAAGTTATGTATTTTAGTTAGTGCATTCGTGACATGTCTTACATTCACAATGTATAGATCGAGTCTATGTATTCCAAACTTGTGTAATAGTTAGATCATGGTGATCATGGTGTGTATAGTTGTTTGATAGTGGTGATCATAAAAAGTATAGTTAGATCGTGGTGATCGTAGAAAGTATAGTTAGATCGTGGTAATCATAGAAAAAAGAGTTAGATTGTTGTGATCGTGTTAGTGTCTAGGTGTAGTGAAGTGAAGTTGTGCAGTGAAGTGAAGTTGTGCGGTGAAGTGAAGTTGTACAGTGAAGTGAAGTTGTGAAGTGAAGTGAAGTTGTGAAGTGAAGTGAAGTTGTGCGGTGAAGTGAAGTTGTGCGGTGAAGTGAAGTTGTGTCGTGAAGTGAAGTTGTGCGGTTAGTATTTTAGTCCTCAAAATACATAGTGTTAGCCTCAATTTATTGAGTCGAACAAAGAAGTTTGGTCACTCTACGATGGGCTCGATAGTTAATCTAATATTGTATATGTTTCGGGTTTAATCCCAAGTAAAACCCGAGCCCGGGTCCTAGTTAAATATCCCGCGCGTCACTTTTAAGTGTCGGGGTATATAAGGAACTTTTCCACTTGGAAAAGTCAGTTGTTCAAAATATCTAAAAATATCTTTTTCTCTCATTTCTCTCTCTCTTCTCTCTCTAAACAATAATCTTTCTTCTCCTTTCTGTTCGATTTCGTGATCGATGTATGAAGTGAAGTGTTAACGGGAATCCTTCAATTGGCATCAGGAGCTACGTGGGGGATTCGGGGTTGATTCGTGTGGTTTCACAAGTTCAAATTCGTGGTAAATAGAAGTCAATAGAAAAAATCAAACCCGGATTTTTGTGCTTAGATGTGTGAAGTTTATGTTATTATGCAAGATGTTGGCATAAGGTAAGCAAATTGTGCAAGAGAAATCAAGTTAAAAAGGTCAAAAGGGGTGATTATAAAGGCGATTTTTGGTAAAAAAAAAATCGTATTTTTTAAGTTGCGTTTTGACTAAACTGAAAGTTCTTGTGGACGTTTTGACTTTTCTTGGTTGCGTTTGATTTCTTCTTGTTGGTTTTGAGTTTCTTACTTGTTGCATTTGGATTTTTTTATTGATACAGGTTCAAACGCATTCATTGCGTTTTGGTTAAAGATATTTTAAAATATTAAATATCAAAACCCTTTTTCGAATTTTTTGGTTGCGTTTTGGTTTATTTTTGAAGATTATATTGACTTGCGTTCTTGACCATTGCGTTTTGGACCATGCGTTTTGTACCATTGCGTTTTGTCCATTGCGTTTTGCCACTGCGTTTTGAGCATTGCGTTTTTGACCAAATCTCAACCACTGCGTTTGGTCGTCATGCGTTTTGTGTGATGAAAAGGGTTTCAGTAAAACAATGCCTAAACTTGTTCGTAAGTCCGTTTTAGACCCGTGACCTCTCAATCGAGAGAAAAAACATGACGGATTTCGCTTTAACCACCTTTAGCTGGTAAGGATTTTTCGAAGCCAATAACCACTCGCATTTCTCTATGAACTTTCTTTACAACATTGTAAAGAACAGATAAAAACAACCAGTTTGCAAAGAAAATGCTCAAATGTATTTCGAAATGAACTGGAACAATATCATGAAATACAAGATTTGAAAGCTCAAATGCAAGACAAGAACATTGGTGTTAAATGAGTTAAGAAACACTATTTCTTTGGGTAACTAAATGAACAGTATGTGGAAAACCTCGGTTTGATAAACATCTGTAGTTCGACAAACCAATATGCTCAAAGGATTCCAGAACCATCAGTTTTAGATGAAACCGATCCTTTTCAAATCTCCTGAAATGAGAAGTTTTTCAACGAATAAGTTGGTTATAAACTAATGCGTCGGATGGTTTGTTTAAACCAGTCACTCAACAGAATTTGCCTCAGAATAGAAACCAAGCGGTTCGAAACACTAATGTGCTTAAACCAGGAATGTATAGGAAATTGCCTACACCACAAAGACAACTAGGAACCACCACAGTTGCCTCATGCTTCTAGGATACTATCTTACATGTCTAAATCTTCAGGAGTATTCTCACTACTTATGTTGCAGACCACAACTTAAGTGCTATCAAGTTAAAGATAAGGTCATGCCAAACAAAGTCTAAGTGAAGTTTTCAAAAGAAGGAAGTAGATGGGACATATAGGTTTTCTAGTATTATTTCTAAGGAAACAAAGTCTGTAACTCGTGTAATGACAGTTCAAAAAACTCCTGAACTTCGAATGCGATTGCTGTTTGTGCTGAATGTGGAACATGTGTGTTTATTCTAATCTGATGCTTGTGTTTCTCGATTACTTGAAAGACGTGAATGCGTGAAATAAAGAAGCTAATGTAAGTGCCTATTTGTGCTAGGAACCAAAGAGAAAAGCGGACAATTCTGTTGCAACACCCCATATAAAAACTGTTGCATCAGATACCACTATTCAGAAATCTAAGTGATACTATAAAGAGTTGTATGAGAATACAAAATCAGGAAATGGAAAAATGGTGGATAGTAAGAGATGTCCATTCAGGTTTATACATGGAACAAACAGCCACTTAGGATCAAAAAAAAGGATTGGATGCCTAAGATTTAGGAAATATGATGGCATCAACAAGTATTAGTCCCACTATAGACATTGTCTCTAGGATAACTAATGTCTTGAAGATATCAAATTCCTTAGGATCCAATTTGTCCAATGTTCCATCGTCCTCTAATTCTCTTGCAGATTGTACAACTCATCCTATTCATTGTTGACTCTGGATGCACAAAACAATGATGTTTGAACACAGCAGTTCAAGCCTCGGTCATCAATGTCAAATGATGTCTGATCACAACAGTTCAGACCTCGCACCACAACGACAAGAGATGTCTGTTGAAAATGTCTCTTCAGGCTCGGTTCCTCAGGATATAGGCGTAGGACTATGACAACTCTGACCCCGTGCCCCCAAGACAAAATGTTGTTCCTACAGCAGAAAAGACAGATTCGTCACAACAAGGGTTAGAATTTCTCTTCAGTCCTTTACTTGAAGATTATTACAATCCAACACACGGTCTTGCTGAGGAAAACAACAATGATCAAGCACCGAATGCATCATTTCAAGAAGATGAATTTATCAATCCTTTTTGTACATGGGTACTAGAAATTGGTGAGTCTTTCCTCACGCAAACCATGATAATACCGATGTTGCATTTACTTTCAACCTCAAAGTCATGATTACGATGGAAACAGAGAGTCATCCATTAGAAATGTTCGTGGAATCAACCATGCTAGTTCAAAACGATGACAGCTTGCCACATATCCTGAAATGTGTATGTTCGCGCTCACGGTGAGTATTGTTGAACCGAAGAACATTAAGGAGGCAATGGCTGATTCTGCATGGATCGAAGCAATGCGGGATGAACTTCATTAGTTCAACAGACTAAAAGTCTGGGAATTGTTTGACAAACATTTGCAAGATGATTATAAAGCTAAAGTGGTTATGGAAGAACAAGAAGGATGAAGATCAGACTGTAATTCGCAACAAAGCGCGACTTGTAGCTAAAGGTTATGCTCAGGAAGAAGGTGTTGATTTTGAAGAATCATTTGCACCAGTTGCTCGCTTGGAAGCAGTTCGGATTTTCGTTGCCCACGCAGCACACAAGTCCTTTCCAATCTATCAGATGGACGTAAAAACGGCATTTCTTAATGGTCCACTGAAGGAGGAGGTTTATGTTGCTCAGCCAGAAGGGTTTGTTGATTCTTATCTATCCAGATAAAAGTCTACATTCTCAGGAAATTCTTTGTATGGATTAAAGCAGTCAAGAGCTGGTACGATGCACTATCAACCTTCATGATGTCCAATGGCTTTATAAAGGTTCAATTGACCCCCACTTTATTTTCATAGATAAAATACGGGGAGGAAATTTTCTTGTGCAGGATTTAGTTGATGACATAATTTTTGGGTCTACAAACCCTAAATATTCAAAAAGATTTGAAAAGTTAATGCATAGTAGATTTGAAATGTCTTTAATGGGGGAGATGAAATTCTTTTTAGGACTTCAGATCTACCAGTCCCCAAAACAGGTTTTTTATCATTAGGCCAAGTAGCATTTGAAATATGAAAAAGCATAATATGGACAATTGTTCACTCCATTGGTTTACACCATTGCTACTAAACCAAAACTAGATGTAGATTTGAGTGGAGAACCGTTAGACAATCTGGATTTACCGTAGTAAATATCGGTCACTCATGTACTTGACATCTAGTAGACCAGACTTAGATGCAAGCAGTATGTTATTGTGCACGTAGCAATCAAGCACGACCAATCAAAAGCACCTCAAGGAGGTTAAAAGAATCTTTAAATACCTTAGAGGGTACCATTACTTGGGACTTGGGTATCCAAAGGGATCTGGGCTTTGAACTAACAGCATTTTCAGTCGCTGATCATGCGGAGCCTTAATTTCGGAAAAGCACTTCTGGAGGGATACAGTTCCTTGGTGATAAAAACTTGTAAGTGGATGTCATAGAAAGAAAAAAACTGCGTGCAATGTCTTCAATAGAGCGGAGTACGTGGTCGTTATTGAAAGTTGTGCTCAAGTAATGTGGAAATGATGGACCAACTTAAGAATTATGCTTAACTACAACAAAATACCGTTGTATTGCGACTCTCAGTCAGCCATAGCAATCACATGCAACCCCGTGCAACATTCAAAGACAAAGCACATCCATACTCGGTATCACTTCATTAATAGAGGAAACAGGGTTGAAATATTGGTATATTGAATTTTTATTTTTGTCAAAAAACTGAATACCAAGTAGCTGGACATGTTTACGAAAGCCCTTCCTGGGGATCGGTTTAGTTATCTTGTCAGAATGATTGGTATGAGATGTTGGACTCCAGCGGAACTGGGGTTTCTGACAATATGAGATGCTTGACATCATCATCAAAACATCACCATGTACATATTTTTGAGAAAGAAAAAATACAAAAATAAAAACTTCAAAAGGAAAATACCAAAATTAGAAAAAAACAAAAAATTTCCAAAAAGATTCTTCTCGACATGTCTCTTGGAATCGATAACATTTACGTGCTTAGAAATGTAGATTAACATTGACACGGGTGTGTAAATGAAGTTCGAGCGAGAGTTGCAAATAGTTTCAGTTTTAGAGTTTTAGAAGGATTGTACTATGAGAAGATAAGCATGGCAGGTTGTAAGCCCAATAGGGTTAATCCTTGATGTCTATAAAAGGATCCCTTGGAAGGCATAGTTAGGTACGAGAACAAGTACGAGTCTTAGAAAAAGTGTTAGCGATTAGTATTATTAGTGTTTAGGAATCTGCAAAGTTAGGCAGGTTCAAGGTGTGATAATAAAAGTAATCTTTTGATTATTGCTGTGTGTTCTTCTTAATATTATCAATTAGATTCCGCATAGTTGATAGTATTCAGTGTCGGCGTTTCATAGTTATTATTTTGGATTTATTCAAGATAGTAATATCCTTTACAAGCTAAAGGTTCAACATATTAGAGTACATCGATCCTACAAGTGGTATCAGAGCTTGGGAGGAAACTCTGATTAAGAAGAACTTTGAACATCCGATATCTTTGCAAAACACTAAAGATGTCTGAAGCTGAAAACCACCCTCCTGCCTCATCTGTCACTGCACTACGAATTCCAATCATCAAGAAGGGTGAGTATGACCTATGGTGCATGAAGATGAGACAGTATATTGCAATTACTGATCATATTCTATGGGATATAATCACCAATGGTGACCAGGCTACAACAGAACCAGCGTCTTCCTCAGGTCAACCTTCTGCACCAAAAACTTCAATTGTTGTCAATGCAAGGAGAAACAATGAGAAAGCTCTCAACATATTGCTCTCTGCAATACCAGATAGACATCTCTTGAGCTTCCATGATGCTCAAGATGCCAGGAGTTTGTGGGCTGCTATAAAAGCAAGATTTGGAGGTAATAAGGAATCTAAGAAGATGCAGAAGAATCTCTTGAAACAACAGTTTGAGACCTTTGTTGTTGGAGCCAGAGAAGAGCTAGACTCAGCATACGACAGATTCCAGAACATTATTAGTATGCTAGAGTTGTATGATGCTAAGGTATCCTGTGAAGATGCTAATTTAAAATTTCTCAGAAGTCTACCATCTGTGTGGCATGTGGTTGCTACAATGATTAGAGGACAACCTGGATTAGATGAATTGGACTTTGATGATCTTTATAACAACCTGAAGGTGTATGAGCATGAGTTGAAGGGTGCTTCAAGTTCAAATTCACAAAGTATTGCTTTTATGTCTGCTGAAATCAAAGGCAGTACTTCTAGACAAAGTACTGCTGATGATAAATCTGAAATCATCACCAAAGGGTATGCTCAGGCTTCATCAAGCAAGTTGAAAGAAACTCTCAACTCTTCTTTCAACTCAGATGAAATCATATGTTCTTTCTTTGCTCAACAAGCTTCTATGCCTGAAACTCATGATGATGAAGACTTGCTGCAAATTGATGATGATGCTATGGAAGAAATTGACATCAGATGGCAAGTAGCTATGATAACTGCAAGAATAAGAAAGTTCATGAGAAAGACAGGAAGACCCATAGACCTCAAGCCTAAAAATGGAATCACCTTTGACAAGTCAAAGATTGAATGCTTTAACTGTCAGAAGTTGGGTCACTTTGCTAGGGAATGCAAGTTTGCTAAATATCAGGCAAACAGAGCAAATGGAAGTAAGGAAAAGAGAATTGTGCCCATTGAAGATTCAAACTCAAAAGCTTTGGTAGCAAAAGACAGCCAAGGTGAAATTGACTGGACCAAGGAATTTGATGATGATCCTGTGACTTTTGCTATGGTGGCACTGAATGGAATTGAAGAAGATGATTGGAGCATAGAGATTGATGCAGACCATGTGGATCTTGGACAAGATGGACTTGGAGTTTTTTCTTTTTAGTATTACCTTTCAAAATTTGTGATGTCATTCTTACTACGCATTATCTTGTGTTGATAGAATTGCTCCAAGGAATCGTCAAACATCATGAAACACCAGCCATAACTTTAGTTGCCATCCAAAAACTAGTTAATGATGGCATTTCCTCAGCTCTGAAAGCACAATCTGCATCAATGGCAAGTGCTGGTAATCCCAACAGGAACAAGGATCTAGTACTTCTGTAGTCAAAAACAGGAAACTAATAAATAGTTCTGTTAGCTGTCAACCTTTCTACTTCAATTGGTACGGAAGGAGCGTTGACCCTCATTCTTGGTATTGAGCGGATGAATAGTATTTTTCGTAGCCACTGTGCAAAGTAAACAAAAGTAAACATAATGCTATCGGTACTTTTTTATTTTGGTATGTAGCCCTGTCTTGGTGGAATTTCATACGCTCACAACCATATTGGATATAGATAAGCCAATCAAATCACTTGATACCGAATTGAAAGACTCTTAAACCGATAAAGTATTTCCTCGAACGAGTCAAGAATTGGAAGAAGATTTTACAACTAGGGTGTGAGATCAAGAAAATGGAAGATGAATTTTATGGTCTAACTATAAATGGAAGTGATCTCAAGACTTATATTAGAAGATTCCATGAATTAGCAATCTTATGTCCAAACATGGTGCCGAATTCTGAGAAACTTATGGAAGCTTTCATCAGGAGACTACCACAAAGCATTGAAGGAAATGTTACTGTCTCAAAGCCTCAAACTTTGGAAGAAGTCATCAACATATCCCAGAGGATAATGGATCAGATAATAAAGCGTGATTCCGTGCAAGAAACCAATGATCACAAACGAAAGCTTGAGGATAAAGGGAACATCGTCAACAACAACAACTATCAGAATAACTACAACAATAACAACCGTAACAATGATTACCACCGACAGCAGAATAGAAGACAAGAAACCTTTAAGATTTATACTGCCACCAACGGATATACTTAAAACTGTCCTTTGTGTGAAAGATGCACCTTACATCACATAGGTCCTTGTACTGTCAAGTGTCGGACTTGCAACAGAGTAGGTCATCTGACCAAGAACTGCAGAAACAAAACCACTAGAAACAATCTACAAACGGTATTCGTAACTTGTAATGCCTGTGGAAAGAAAGGACATTATGCGAATCAGTGCTCAAAAGCAAATAACAGGGCCACAGGAAAGCATACTTAGAGATGAGTTTGCTTTTGTTTACTTTAGGATTTTTACCCTAGAAACAACTCTCGAGGATATTCAACTCTTATCAGAATCTTCTTCAATCTAAAAACCCCAATCATCAAGCAACAATCCTCGTCGTCTGTAACTTTTATCCTACTACAATATACGTAGCATAAGTATCAACTCTTTTAGAGTTTCATATGTAAAGTTATCCATGAATTAATAAAGTGATAATTTCGTTACATCTTGTTATCTGGTGGTATCAAAACTCGTCAATTCTATCATGTTCAACTCTGAATACTCTCCTCATACCTTTGAAACATAAATTATCATCCTCGATTATATGGGCGTCAGTACAATCAACATTACCATATCGTGTTTTTATACTTAGGTAAGACGATTTATGATCATCTTAGTGAAATGAATTAGGTCACTTCTTCATTTGAATAAAGGAATTATAAATCTCCGAACTATGAATTTATAAATTCTCAGTTACAAGGAGTTGAACGCTTCTTTTTGTAAGTGACTAATTATAAATAAGTAGGCTTACGTATATAACATAATAAACTAAATAAAACTAGATCTAAAAAAAAAAAATAACTAAAAAAAAAAAGTAACAAACTAACTAAAAATATAAAAAACAACTACTAAGAAAACACAATGCCCTAACATAACTACAATATAGTATGCTATAACTATGACTAACATAATACATAAACTATTACTAAACTATACTATCCCAACTAAAGGAATAACTATAACGAGCTACCTAATAAAAAATAAACCAACTAATAAAAAAATTAAACATATCTAACAGAACTATTAAACTTATAAAATAAACTACACTAACAAATACTATAACTACAATATATAATAATACTACTCTCCTAAAAAAAAAAACAAAACCTACATAACCTAAATACTACTCCTATATAGTCATTAATAAAAAACCTACTAACTATAAATAAGATACGCAACTACCAATCCTCAGTCGACTGTTACATTTAATCTACTACAAGATACTTAGCATAAGTATCAACAACATTTTTCATATCTAAAGTTTCGTATGTAAAGTTCGTATATCCATGAAATAAAAGTAATAATTCTGTTACATCTTGTTATCTGTTGGTATCAAAACTCGTCAATTCTATCATGTTCAACTCTGAATACTCTCCTCATACATTTGCAACATAAATTTTCATCCTCGATTATATGGGCGTCAGTACAATCAACATCTCAATATTATCTAACCAATATGAACATATCATTTTCTCTACACATTACCATATCTTGTTTTTTAATGCTTAGGTAAGACGAATTATGATCATCTTATTGAAAAAATTAGGTCACATTCTTCATTTGAATAAGGGAAATTACAAATCTCTCGAACTAATGAATATTATAACAACTCAGTTACCAAGAGAGTTGAACGCTTCTTTTTGTAAGTGACTAATTATAAATAAGTTTTTTTAAAAAAGGCCCCTTTTAAGTATAAAACTACATTCAAACAAGTTCTTTTCAAACAATCCCTTAAATCATATCCATTATTAACCTTCATTACCTACCATTCATCATCTGTTCATTTTCAAAAATCTGTAATCCACGTGATTAGCAACATCTCATGCAAGTCGTTCCATGACAAACTCATTCCCACGATCTCCATATTCTAAAATTTTATGTTATAGTTTGCAACATAATTAATAACAAGGAAACACACAAGAATCTATACAATGTCAAATGATTTCAATACCACTAGGTATGAAAATTTTGACAAAGACTTGTGATAGCATTCTTATTTGATGTTGACTTTTAAAGGTTAATGAATAACGATTTCTTACGATCTGAGTGGCGCAACGTATTCCATCCACCCAGGTTCTATCAGGATCTGGAGAAATTCTATTTTCTATCATCAAGAGGTGTGGTCTTGGAAAATAAGTAGACGTGTGAAAGGAGGTAATTATAATTATGGTGCGCAACATAATTATAAATGCATCACACACGTGAACTTGTGACCTTGATTAACCTAAATTCATACCCAGTACCTATCTCTAAACAATACCACTATAACTTTCAATTAAATCTCGGGACGAGATTTCTTTAAGGGGTGGAGACTATAACAACCCAAGGATTTTCATCAAATACAAAACCTATTTTACTATGATCACAATTGTACGGGAAATTTTTCGCTTTATTACATTACTTATATATCTTAGTATGTCATAACTAAAGTAGACAAGCTCACGCAACCTATCTAGGGCAATCCTATCTTCATATATGTCAAGCAAACATCATAACATGTCAAGTCAATATCATCCTATCATCATTACAAAGTACATTATTCCTATAATGTACCATTCGCAACGTTATATCTAAACGGGCTTTAAACCGTTATCATATACCTCTAAACCCTAATTCCATGAAAGATTAATATCTAAAGTGAATGTACAAGCTACTAAAGCATATGTACAAATATCATAACATCTCATATGAATATACATTCTATCCAAAGAAAGGTACAAGTCCTTAAAAGCTCAATATACAAGTCATTAAGCATGATCTCTAAAATAGCCGTTTTACCTCCAATTTCTTCATCACCACTTATGTACAAGCTACTATACTCATTCTACAATGTGTAAACCCTAATTATTCTATTCATAAGCCTTCACACACATATTTACACTCAAAACCCTAATTCAAAACCCTAAACCCTAAAACCAAGCTAGATTCTAAACCATGACACGTTTCTTCATTTTTATCCATTGTAAACCTAAACCAACTCTCAAATAAGTTTTAATAACTTAATTTATAACATTATCAATCATTTTCAAACATCATTCCATCATCATTTCATCATTCTACTTCAATTACACAAGAAATAAATCCAGGAAACCCTAATTGTACCCTAATTGTGATTTTGACCCGTTTACTCATTTTCAGACCATCTCATTCTCAAGTAAGCAACCAAGAGTCATTGTAAACCCATAAAATGAGTTTACAAACCTTTATCCATCATTAACCATCCTTGCTTCAACAATGTACGAGAATTACAAAGCTAGAAAACCCTAAAAGCCTTATATGAACCCTAATTCCAAGCTACGACTTATTCTTTCAATTTCAACCCATTTTAACTTAAACCAATGATCAAACCTCATTGATAATACTTTATTTAAGCTCTAGGATCTGTATTCCATCATTCCTAATCAAGAGTATGCAAAATATAAACCAAGAAAGTCAAGAAAACCCTAAACGTGCCCTAATCAAGCCCGTGACCTCATTTCTTCAATTCTAATCCATTTTAACTCAAACCACCTATCAAATTTCGATTATAATCCTTAATATATGTTTTAGGATCAGTAACCTATCATTCCTAATCAAATGTACACGAAATCCAAGCTTGAAAACCCTAAATTAAGCACGAATGAACCCGAAACCAAGTTTCTTTCATTTTAACCCATTCTAAAGTTCTATATTGCAAACAAGCACCTCATGACTCACCCACATGCATTCCTAAGCAGCTTACACACCTTCTACAACAAATATCTTCATCATATATTGTTTAAAAATGGCACATGGCTCCTTGTTTCTTCTAGTTATAGCCGCGGCATGCAAAGGATAAACCACCTCATCAAAGCTAGTTTCTAGCTTAGCCAACACACCTAATAGCCTCTCCGCATCACCCTATAGACCTCTTATGTCCCATCTCAGATTGAAAGCTTTCCTTGAAGCTTAAGGGTCCTTTACCTATAAATAGCAACCTAAACTCTTCATTTTTCTTCATCCCCCACTTCCTCCTCTATAACCCTTACATAGAAGCAATACTTTGCTCTAATAGATCCTAAGTGATCTTAAGAAGTCTCAAGTACAGAAAGGAAGCAAAAGAAACCAAGAAACGAAGCCCGGGAGTCGTTATTCTAGCCATACGAAGCCGAAAGTCCCGATTCTGACTCGTTTCCACCAATTTTGCTCCTTGAAGCTCAAACCCAGGTTTTGAATGTTCTACTTCTGCTCCTACACTCTTATAATGTTCATATGATCCTAAATATACTCTTGTTAAAGTTTCATAACTCAATTCATGCTCATTTTCCATTTTGATCCAAAACTGTACACCCGAAACCCTAATTTTATGTTTTTCTTAAAACTAAATGTTATAATGGTTAAATATTGTTATAATCTATCCTAGCATGCTTAACTAATATTAAAATAACCACTTTATTGATTAATGAAGGAATTTGAACTTAAAACCCGCGCGTTTACGTTTTGAAACCCTAATTTGACCCGTTTTGCTTCCTAGCTTAACGAATTGTTAAATTAAACTTGTGTTATGTTAAAACTTTAAACTTTGCGTTGTGTTAAATATCTTCACAATTTAGTTTATTATAACTTATGAAATGTCTATTGAAATGTTAAAGATAAGGTTGCATGGCAATTTGGACATGTTTTTAATATTATCCATGCAATGGGTTATTATCGTAACTTTCTGAAGTACTTATAACTAAAGGGGCTTGAATATGTCATTTTAAATCGACCAAAGTTATAACTCCAGGGATCTATTATGTCACTTTTCAAAGTCCAAGGTTTACTTGGTATATCTTTCAAAGTTGAAGGACCAAAGTCGTAAAAATGCAAACTCCAAGGACCTATTTGCAATTTTCCAAACCCTAGGGTCTAAAATGTAACATTTTGAAAAAGTATAAAAACACATTCAAAACATTACCAAACATAACTTTATTTAAAGCTTGACGTGCTTAACATTTCCAGATATTGAATAAAACGCTTAAAACCAATCATCCGGAAGCTATATTGTACCACAATACTAGGGAGCTTAATATTAAGAGGTTTCATCTTGGTATTACGTTCTGACTGAGTTGTTGGGTTTACGATTTAAAGTGCCCTAGCTCCTCAAACGTTTACTGAATGACTTCTGAATTATGATGGCCCGAACGGTGATACAATAATTCCAAACTCTTCAATCAAACTCATAACTCTTAAAACTAAAGTTCTAGAATACAATCTTCCTAAGACTCAACATATTTACTCAGGTTGCGTGACGTGGCTGTTTACTATCATTTTACTATATCAACCTTCCCCGGTTAAGATTGTGATAAGGTCGTCAGCTTTCATTTCAGAATAATTATTACATCTACCTATCAGGTGAAGTTCATAACCTCGCCTTTACTTATTTTACATGTTTTATAAACCCGCGAGGGGGATACATGCTCGTTACAAACTCTTTTACATACTCTTTTATCTTATAACAATGTGATTACTTTTCAATGACTTAGTGAGATTCATAGCCTCGCTTTTACTCATTTACATGTTTTATAAACCCGCGAGGGGGATACATGCTCGTTACAAACTCTTTTACATACTCTTTTATCTTATAACAATGTGATTACTTTTCAATGACTTAGTGAGTTCATAGCCTCACTTTTAATCTCTTTAATGCTTTCATAAACCCGCAAGGGGGATACATGCTATAAATAACGAATACAAGTCGTTAAATTTGACTTCAAGTCGTTAAATTGACTATGGATATTAATCTGTTAGTATCATAGATCCTACAAGTCATTAAATTTGACTTCGAGTCGTTAAATTGACTTTGGATATTAATCTGTTAGTTTCATAAATCCTACAAGTCATTAAATTTGACTTCAAGTCGTTAAATTGACTTTGGATATTAATCTGTTAGTTTCATAAATCCTACAAGTCATTAAATTTGACTTCGAGTCGTTAAATTGACTTTGGATATTAATGTTAGAGTAATAAATCCTACAAGTCGTTAAATTTGACTTCGAGTCGTTAAATTGACTTTGGATGTTAATATGTTGATATTATGAGCTCTTCAAGTCGTTAAATTGACTTTGTATGATAATGTGTTGGTGACATAAGAACAAGACCAATCAGACCAAACAAGGCAATAACGGGATAATACATTGTTACTATGATTCATTGCGATTATTACTAATAACGGGTATATAATAACATGACCCAAGATCATAACAATATCATTTTCATAATAATTGTGTTTATACAATTATTATAATATTACTTGTATTCAAACTGTTTATATCAAACCTATGAATTTCACTCAACCATTGTGTTGACTTTTTAGCATGTTTATCTCAGGTAATTGAGCAAGTTGCGGCACGGAGTGGCATGGACTCGAAGATGGCTGAACTGTTATCATTCAAACATGATGTTTTAGATTTTGGGACCTGCATTTTGTAAAAACTCTGAATATAATGAATGATAACTAAATTTTTCCAACAACGTCTCTTTTGAGTCGTTTTCTATGATTATGATTGTTGTATCCATGAAGTAATACCCCAGATTAGCTTCTGCTGCTATATTGTAAAAATGGGGGTGTTACACAAAAACAAACTTAAATGTGTTTTTTTAACATAAGGTATTTTCAAAAGAGTATAAATTGTGGAGATTATGTAAAATGAAAAAACTTGATCAATTACCTGAAAACGTGTCTAAAATAATCTTTTAAGGTGTACCCCTCATTTGTTTATGTCTTCTAAGAGTGTCCAATGGGTAGCACATAAGCGTGGCAATGCTAGCTGCCACAAATGTTGTCACTATTGATGCTTTTTCCAAAACTTTTCTAGTAACGACTTCTTTACCCTAATGTCATCAAATAGAGATATAGAATTATAATCACACACTAACAATATCATAACTCGCCAGAAACCAAAACAACTGAAGCCTGGTAACACTTATAATGTATGACCTTTTAAACTTAAAAACACAATCATGAAATATACATTGATTAAGAATAACAGCCATCGACTTACCCAAAGTTTCATTTTGCAGCAGCAAATGACCCTATCCAGAGAAATTGAAGAACGGCACCCTGAACTATCTTCATAAATTCTGTCAAATCATACCTTCCACAAGAATAGACATCTAGCCATATGAAATAGTAGTATAGATTCAGTGTTGAGAGTGTTTGGCATTGCATAAACCGTGCTAAGTGAGAACATAAACAATTAAGGTAGCCAACGCTTCAAATTTGAAATCTTCAACAACGATTAATAGAGGCCTTTATTTCTAAATTAGTGTAGAAAAGAATGGGTAATAGACATTCACCGCATAATTAAAACTAAAAATGGAGTAATTAACATGGGCTCATTAAGGACTCTACCTTCAATTCCAGCTCTAACAATTTGATAAGAGAATTAATGTCTGAAATCTTATTCTCATAGATTAGAACAGTAAGGTCATCCAGTTCCTATGATAATTAAAAAGTGTATCATTTTCAGCATACACACAGGTTAAAATCTGCTACGTATATAGTAATTGAAAATACACAAAATTAATCAAACATAAAATATGTAACAGTCTTTATAAACAAAGATCCGTAAAAATAATAAAAATGACAATATAGTATGAACAAACCTGGTGAAATTCATAATACCCAAAAGTTAAAAGGATTATAAGGATTAACAGTTGAATTATGATTTTTGAAGTTTAGGGTTCTTGAAAAAATAATGTATTTAGAATGAATTATGAATACCTCGGATCGATTTATTTTGGCCAAGCTTTCTGCCCTTGATTGAAGTTTAATCCACGAAAAAAACATTCCTCGGATCGATTTCATGGTGGTTTGAAAATCAGTTGTTTAATCAAAAGAATACACCGATTGATTGAAATTGAATATTAGGGGATGATTGTTTTTTTGGGATTTTGTTGACCGATTCTTCTTTACATTAAATGCTGAAAGTGTGGATGTAGGTGAGCCGTTGATTATTAGTGAATATCCAGGTGTCATTTTTACAATTTTTTGCTTCAAGATCAAAAAATCAAAAACCTTCTTTTATATAGGTTATAGAAGATTATGATCATGCAAGTTTCATCGACGAGTGAATGAGATCACGGTGATTAGAATTGAGTAATTCTAAGCAGTGTTGCATAAAAAGTTTTATAAGGCTAATTAATCGTCGTTTATGCGTTAATCGGCCACCAAAATTTTTTTTTTGTACGAATCGGTCGACGGTAATTAACGGTGGTCAATGGTAGTTAAACTTATTGAAAACCAGCAAATCTTGCCGGAAATAATATAAACACGTCATAAATTTGTTTTAATCACTTAGGCTAGACGGTATGGTGATGACTTTGGTCAAACTCACCTAGGTGACTTCCCCAAGTCACACGCGAGTCCCATCCCGGTCTAAAACTCACCTAGGTGAGTCCCCCACTAGCATGGTGAGTTTGACAATTTTTTAGAGTCATTCGGTGAGAAACTCACATATGTGAGTTGTGATAATGGTGGGCCCTCTCACTTTTTAATTAATATATTTTATTTTG
>BQNB010019054.1:0-67359 GCA_026074375.1 Tanacetum coccineum
GGGAGAGATGGTGGTGAAGAAGGTTTACGAAAGTGGGAGAGAGTTATGAGTAAAGATAGTGGATTGATGACATGAAAGAGATGAGAAACAGAGGTTTTACATGTGCCCACAATTAATAACCAGGTTGGATAATATCGGGAAAAACCCAAGACATTTACACGGGTCGGGCAATGCATTTATGAAGTGCATCGGGGGAATAATCCTCATGGTTAATATAAAGGTATAATGCTAATATTAAAAATACCCACTTACTCAAATGTACAACTAATATAACACATGATACAATCTATTTAATGCATACAAATTTGTTTTTGGTTACTCTTCATGTGACTAAACCAAATAATGATCATACCACTTACGAAATAGATAACATTGTATGATGTAAGCTCTAACTTTATAACATAAGCAAAACACAGAAACACAAGGATCAAACCATTACAAAAACAAAAAAGAAAACACCCCTTTTCTGAAATGGCTACCAAACCCCATCACCGATCGTCTAACCCCCACCACCAAAAACTAATCTAATTATCATTTACAGAACTCAAATCAAACCATCGATCAAGCAACCTTTTTTTTCATCAATTTTTTACTTTCATCAATCCACCGATCAAAAAAATCAATTGGTTTCCTTCTTTTTCTTTTCTTTTTCTATTTTTTTAGATCTCCCTTCAATCCAAATCGTGATGGCTTTTCGAAGATCAAAAGAAGATGATGTGAATCGGATATCCACATCGATCTTTATTACTAATTTTCCAGAATCATCCAAGGCTAAGGATCTGTTTCAAGCATGTAAACAATATGGTCATGTTGTTGATTCGTTTATTCCCGTGAAGAGGACGAGAGAGGGTAAGCGTTTTGGCTTTGTCCGTTTTATAAACGTGTTTAATGTGGATCGTTTGGTGAATAATTTATGCACCATTTGGGTGGGTCGATTCAAGTTACACGCAAACTTGGCGAGATTTCAAAGGGCGCCTTTGAAAGAGAGACAGATTCCTGCTAAGAGTATTGGTGTGGAACCTAGGGGTGCTATTAAGTCTTCCCGATTGAACAATGGAACTATGGAAAGTGGTAAGTCGTTTGTTAATGTCGTCAAAGCTAGTAACACGGTGGGTTTTATGGATTCTCCTGCGATTGTCCTAGATGATGAGTGTGTGTGTAGTAAAGATTTGTCTAATTCATTGATGGGGAGGGTTAAAGAATTCGCCTCTATTACGAATCTTAAGACAGCGTTGCTTAATGAAGGTTTTGGGGACCTGACGGTTAAATACTTAGGAGAATTATGGGTTCTTTTTGAATTCTCTTCTACTAAGTTAAAGGAGGCATTTAGGGATAATGTGGGGGTGAATTCGTGGTTCTCGGAGATTAGGCAAGCGTCTTTGGATATTAATCCCGACGGGCGTATTGTGTGGGTTGAGGTGGAAGGTGTTCCATTGAAACTGTGGTCTATGAATTCATTTAGAAGAATTGCCAGTAAGTGGGGGGATCTGATCGACGTTGATGACATTGAGGAGTATTGTTTCCATTCGAAACGCCTATGTCTGTTCACGAAGTGTCACACTAATATTTTTGAAACATTTAAGATTAATTTTCATGGGAAAGTTTACTGGATTCGAACCAAGGAAGTCCTTGGATGGGTTCATGAGCTGCTGGAAGAAACCGATGAGGAAGAGCAATATATCAATGGGTGTATGGAAGGAGATAAAAATAACAATGACGAGAATAATGTAGGCGACAAGAGTGATACGTCTGAAATCCCTAAAACTATTTTTGATAAATCAAGTGGGCAGAAGGAGAACAAATCTGAAGATCCTTTTGATTTATATCCGCTATTGAATAAGAATAAGAAAGGTATGATGGACAAGGTGAAAGAGGTGAAATCTAGTCCGTTATATCCACCGGGTTTTACACCCAATAACGAGACTAATGACAACTGTGGTACGGGGGAAATTCTATTAACTGTAACGCGAAGGAGGAGATTAATGTGGGTGGTGGTGGGTCTGATAATGCTAAATCAAAGGAATATGGTGAATCAATAAGTTCTGGACGTTTTAAAAGATCTGAGGCTCCGTGTACGGGTGTTTCTTTCTTAGGGCTTATAGAGGAAGTGGTAAAGGTAGGGCAAACTATGGGTTATAATATGGAGGGTGTGGTACACAATTTATCAGAGATCATTGAATCGCATGGAGAGTCGATGGTGCATCGATGAATTTTTTGTCCATAAATATTCAAAGCCTTACCTAAAAGGCCAAAGGGTGAGGGAGATGTGTGTCAATAATAAGGTTAATTTTTGGCGATTCAGGTAACTAAGATGGAGAAGATTGATATGTTTAGCGTTCGTAGATATTGGGGTAATTTGGCCTTTGAGTTCCTTCATAGTGATTCAGTAGGCAATTCGGGTGGTATTCTATGTGTGTGGGATCCGAATGCATTTCGGAAAATAAACTATACTATATCTGATTATTTTGTTAATATTAGAGGTGTTTGGATAAAGAATGGTACTGATCTTCTTATTATCGTGGTGTATGCCCCGCATGACTCGAGAGATAAACGTATGCTGTGGGACTACTTCGTACATGTTGTTAATCAGTGGCATAGAGAGGTGGTGATCATGGACGATTTTAATGAGGTTCGATATAAATCTGATAGGTTTGGGTCGAATTTTAACGTGCATGGTGCGGATGCCTTTAATGCATTTATTTCTAACGCGGGTTTGGAGGAGATTCCGCTTGGTGGTAGTGCTTTTACATGGTGTCATAGATCCGCGACTAAAATGAGTAAATTGGATAGATTCTTTGTTTCGAATAATTTATTTAGTACTTGTCCTCATATCAGTGCTATAACATTGGATAGATATTTATCCGATCATAGACCTATTTTGTTACGTGAGAAGGCTTTTGATTTTGGTCCGATTCCGTTTCGATTCTTTCACCATTGGTTTGAGATAGATGGTTTCAGGTCTTTTGTTTCAGATACGTGGAACTGTGCGCCAGTAGTCTCGCTGAATGGGATGCGCAATATGGCGGGTAAGTTGAAATTCCTCAAAATAAATATTCGTAAATGGGTTAATGATAAAAGATGTGAAAGGAAGGTTCTGTCCGAGAAGCTGAAGGAGGATCTTCGCCTGGTTGATGAGATCATTGACCAGGGAGCAGGGACAGAAGCGATTGCTCAAAAACGGGGAGAGGTGCTGAATAATTTACATAATATTGATCAAATGCATGCTATGGATTTGGCTCAAAAGGCTAAAATTAAGTGGTCCATTGAAGGGGACGAGAACTCAAGTTTTTTTCACGGGATGCTTAATAAAAAGCGTAATCAAATGAGTATTCAGCGAATTATGGTTGATGGAGTTTGGAAAGAGCAGCCTATGGATGTAAAGCGGGAATGTTTACTACATTTTCAAACCAGATCCGGGAAACCGGTGGAGCGGAGAGCTACTATTGAGATGTGTTATCTGAGAACTCTTTCGAGTAAGCAATGTAATGATATTGAACGGATGGTGTCTAAAGAGGAGACAAAGGCGGCTGTGTGGGACTATGGGACGAGTAAATCCCTAGGGCCGGATAGGTTTACATTTGGATTTTATCGCCAATTCTGGCTGATTATTGAGGAAGACGTTTATACGGCTGTTTCTAATTTCTTCAATTATTGTGATATTCCCAACGGTTGTAACTCTTCCTTTATCACTTTAATTCTGAAGCTGCCGGATGCTAAGTTGGTTAAGGACTTTAGACCTATCAGCCTTATTGGGAGTACTTATAAGATCATTGCGAAAATTTTAGCAAACCGCCTTGTAGCAGTTTTGGGTGACATCGTGGATGAGGTTCAATCGGCGTTTATTGCTGGGAGACAGATTCTGGATGTTCCGTTTATTCTCAACGAGGTTTTACAATGGTGTACTAAGAAGAAGAAGAAATCTTTAATTTTTAAAGTGGACTTTGAGAAAGCATACGACTCGGTAAGATGGGATTTTTTAGATGATGTCTTAAAGAAGTTTGGATTTGGTAATAAATGGTGTAATTGGATTCAGTGTTGTCTTAAATCGTCTAGGGGTTCCATTCTGGTCAATGGAAGTCCTACGGAGGAGTTCCAATTTTTTAAAGGTTTGAAGCAAGGTGACCCGTTATCTCCATTCCTGTTTATTCTTATAATGGAGAGTTTACATCTTTCTTTTCAGCGGGTTATCGATGCTGGGCTCTTTAAGGGTATTCAATTGAATAAGGAGATATGTTTATCCCATTTGTTCTATGCGGATGATGCAGTTTTCGTTGGACAATGGAGTGATGGAAATATTAATATTTTGATGCATGTGCTGGATTGTTTTCATTATGTTTCAGGTCTTAAGATCAATATGAGCAAAAGTAAGATCATGGGGCTGTATGTGGATGACACGATTGTGAACCAAGCGGCATCTAAGCTGGGATGCCTAGTGCTTAATAGTCCTTTTCTTTATCTTGGTACTAAAGTGGGAGGAGCTATGTCGCGTGTTCAAGCATGGAAGGAGATAGTTGATAAAGTAAAAAGTCGGCTTTCTAAGTGGAAGCTGAAAACTTTATCTATCGGAGGCCGTCTGACGTTGTTGAAGTCCGTATTAGGGTCTATACCTATATTTCATATGTCAATTTTCAGGGTCCCGTCGAAGGTTCTCCAGGTTTTGGAATCTATACGTGGACAGTTTTTTAATGGTCATGATGTGGGTAGTAATAAGGCTACGTGGGTGAAGTGGAATAGTGTTCTGACGGATAAAAAACATGGAGGCCTTGGAGTGTCTAGTTTATACGCGTTAAATAGAGGTTTGATGCTGAAGTGGGTATGGAAATTTTTAACTCAGAAAGAGTCTCTATGGACGAAGGTTATTACTGCTATTCATGGAGTTAACGGAAATCTATATTCGGAGTGTAAGATGGGAGGTCGTTCATGTTGGCTTTCCATTGTGAATGAAATTCGGGTGTTGCAGATAAAAGGGGTGGATATTTTTGAGTTTTTGAAACTTAGATTGGGTAATGGGGACATGATCAAGTTTTGGCTTGATAACTGGTACGAGGGTGGTATCCTTAAAAACATTTTGCCTCGTCTGTATGCGCTGGAGACTGAGAAGGAAGTAACTGTAAGCTCTAAGCTGAACGATTTGAATCTGGAGTGCTCATTTCGTCGTACTGTTAGGGGGGTATTGAGGAGGAGCAGCTCAATATTTTGTCGGAGATTGTAAGGTCTATTAATCTTGTTCCGATGTATGACAGGTGGGTGTGGAGCTTGGAGAATTCGGGTGAATTTACGGTGGCGTCTACTCGAAAGTTAATTGACGGAGTTCGACTCCCAAAAATCAGTGACATGACTAGGTGGGTGAAGTGTGTTCCTATTAAAGTTAATATTCTAGCTTGGAAGATCAGGAGTGATGCCCTTCCTACTCGGATGAACATCTCTCGAAGAGGTATTGATATTCAATCCATTTCTTGCCCCATATGTGATTACGGTGCTGAGACTTCGGATCATTTGTTTTTTAAATGTAATATGGTTCGTGAGATAGGCAGAAAGATTGCCCGATGGTGGAACATTAACTTTGAAGAGGTGAACTCGTATGAAGAATGGAAATCGTGGATTGTGTCTTGTCGCATGGATACTAAGCTCAAACATATGTTCGAGGGTATTTGGTACTCGTTATGGTGGTATGTGTGGAATTATCGTAATAAGCTTCTCTTTGATGATAAGATTCCCATGAAGGCGGTTATTTTTGACAATGTTATCTCTAGTTCTTTTTACTGGTGTAAGTCTAGATGTAAAGCCTCGTTTGCTTGTCTTATTTCTTTGTAATCTAGCTCCTTGCTAGTTTTTCTTGAATAAATTGCCGTTCAAAAAAAATAATTAATTAATATCATTGAGCTATTTAGATGTACTTATGTATCGTTTGTAATAATCTGGTAATTGTGTGTTCGTATCTACTTATGTGTTTAGTGTTGCATGGTGAATCTGTCCGATAAACATGTTGTAGGAAAACTAGCATAACTCATTGTAGGAAACTCCAAATGCTTTCGCGTTTCTTTCGTTTGAAACTAGACATCCAGGGGTTTTTAACCATGTATCACACTTATTTTTAGGACTAATGAATCAATACAGATTACTCATTAAAGTTGAAAAAAAAAAACAGAAAATATCTTAGTGAATATGTCCGATAAACATGCTGTACGAAAACTAGCATAACTCACCGTAGGAAACTCCAAATGCTTCCCCGTTTCTTTCGTTTGAAACTAGACATCCAAGGTTTTTAACCATATATCACACTCATTTTTAGGACTAATGGATCAATACAGATTACGCATTAAAGTTGGACCAAAAAACAAAAAATATCTTGCTAAATCTGTTGCTACTTTAATATGGAATGCACGTTGTGGGTGGCCACATGACAACATTTTAGTATTTTATTTATTTTTGCAAGGCTCTTAGGTTTTAATGTGATACTTATGATTTATTTTAATAATTTTATTTGTTATTTGTATTTCATATTTGGTTTGTTATTTGTATGTCCAATTATGTCATTTTACATTTTTGATTTACAATTACAGCTAGTTTGCCAAACACCATTATAAAAAGAAAATCTACAATTTTTATCTTTTTGAGCACCAGGAACAACACCAGCATCAGCAACATCATCAACACTAGCACCAGCACCATCTAGTTTTGCCAAACATACCCTTGATTAAATTTATCTATTTGTTTTTTTTAGTAGACAATTAAATTATAACATAAAAAAAACATAGATTATTAATTTGGGACGGAGGAAATAGGTATCAGCTTTTTAAGTACTTCACAACATTAAACTATTATTAACGTTTCAAGATCAAAAGTAACTATCAAATTATCAATTTCACACCAAAACAAAATATCCTCTTGAATTATAAGTACTAAAGATCATTACGCTTTGTAATTCGTAAATTTTAAAATTAAAAAACCATTTTACATTGTAATTCGTAAATTTTAAAATTAAAAAACCATTTTACACATTTCACAACGCAACTTTAATAGTAAAATAAAAACTTACAAAACACACTCTCAAACTATGCAAGAATTTATTAAAACAACCTCGAATATTCTTCTATTTACGTTTTTCTTATATAACAAACTTTATTTATCAAATATGAAACGTATATATGTCGATTTATTCATAAAAAATATGCCACCGGAAGATCTTCGAATTGCGAACAAAGCGAACCAAATGTTGCAATACTTTTGATATACGCACGATTTTATAAAAAATGCTAAAGTTTAATAAAAAAATTTAAAAATAAAATATAAAACCGTACTATATAAAAATATCTTTGGGGTTATCGGTCCGTTTAAGAGTTAGTCTTTAATGACAAACTTTGCAACGGAACGCTAACCGAATGACTATTTTCGTAAAAAAAATCCAGAAACAATTTACGAAAATAGTCTTTGGGGTTATCGGTCCTTTGCAAAGTTAGTCCTTTTTGACTAACTTACTATAAGGAAATGGTCCTTAGGTTATTGTTCCGTTGCAAAGTTGGTCATTAGCATAACACCCCGCGCTCCGCTGTGAAGCGCGGGTGAAAAACTTTGTTACTATATATAATATAATGATAAAGTTGATTGGAGATTTCTTTTACCATATCCATTTTCTTTTTTACGGAGCTTTGGTGTTATTATTATCATTTTTATGGGTATTTTTGGTTTTTGACTCGACATTGTGAGCCGACTAATTTAAAAACGACCATTTTTTTGAATAGTTCGAAGTCGGCGTAGGTAATTTTTCCGTAGTCATAAAGAGATTATTTTTCTCCCCGCTTGATTCAAAGCTTGACCTCAACTTTGACAAGTTGGTATTCTTATGGATGTATCACCCTTATAGTTAGTTTTGGTGTTATTATGGTTCATGTATTTGGTAACTTTAGTGACCGGTTTTACATTTTAGATCGTCTTAAGAGATGTTTCTTCCGTTTTCTTATTTTGGATTATGCGTTGTAAGTTTTCAACTTTGTAATGTAAGTGAAAGTGAGTCAAAGCATATGTCCTCCTAGGTGAGTTTTGCAGGTAGGCTTAAGATGAGTGTTAAGTTGTTATGTTTATATGTACTTTTAACCTAGGGACGGAACTAGAATAGGTCTTGAAGGTTCATGGAACATCCATCGATTTTAGTCTCGTAGTGTTAATTTTATTAAAAAAAATCTTACTTTTTTATAAAAAAAATGCACCCGGTCTCAAAAAGTTGTGCATGAAGTCTTGTTTGATTTTTTGTAAATACACCTGGTGACTTTATGTTCTTGTTCCGTCATTGCTTTAAGCGCAAGTAACTTAAATTAATGTTTAATTTGTTATAGTAACGTGGTCGTTTGTTTCTTGATCATTTGATCCCATCTATATAATATATGTCATATCATTTTGCCAAAACTATAGTCTACATGTGTCATACTTGCTGATATATGTATGTTAAGAAGATTCACCGGCCGGAATTAGGTAAAACCGGTAGGGGGAAAATAGGACGAGGTGAATCAAAATTAGTAGGGAAATGGTGATGGAAAAGGCATCAAAAGAGGATGTTATTTGTGTGACAAGCATAGAAAGTGACCATGTGATGCTTTATCAAGAACGAATTCTAAGTATCTAAAAAAATCTAACCAATATTCAATATGATTCAATAGTATCGTCATAAGATGTGACATGAATTTGGGCATGAGAATGTGGCAATTAATGATTTGGATTTTGGATAGAAGATATTAGATGATAAATAACAAAGAATGACAACGAAGAAGAAGGACCCTAAACATGGGCCAGTGAATTAATTGGTTGTCAAACAAAACATCACTACTTTATTCTTGGACTACAACCATGTGGTGCATTCAAGATCAATAAAAATCTTATGTCCTTAATCACCTACGTAAAGATCTAGAAATATTAGATTGAATGAAGGTATTATTGGTTGTTTGGCTTTGTGTATGAAAAAAGGATTATGATGATTTCTAAGATTAGTATTTGCATTATATAATAAATTGCTAAATGTTAGATTGGTAATCTACATTTTAGTGATGTGTAACATTAGATAGAGCAATTTCCCCTCTTATTGAAATATAACTACGTTGATTATGAGTGATACACTCAAACACTAAAAATTACTACTCCATCCGTCTCATTTTTATTGTCCACGTTTCCTTTTTGGTATGTCTCAATTTAATTGTCCAATACTAAAAATAGATAGAGAAGTTTGATCACGTTTACTATATTATCCTTGTTTCAAATTATTATTACAAACTTTAAAGAAGACTTTAATTAATTAGCTAAGGGTAAAACTGTCATTCTGTCAGAAAGTAAGAAAGAGAAAGCTGTAATAAATGCATTTTTCTTAAACTGTGTGTTTTTTGTCGGGGACAATAAATTTGAGACGGAGGGAGTACTAACGGGCAGTGCACCCGATCAGTTGTAGCTTCGTTGGTAAGTAAGGTGTCGATCACTAAGAGCGAGAGCGTTAATTCCCAATTCTATCAGTATTTTAGTTATTTAAGTTAATCCTATTTTAGTATATTCTATATTAATGTAAGTTAAACCTAAAACTAACGGATAAAAGGGAGGTTTCAGCCTGAGAGACTAACACAGGTTTTGGATTACTAAAGTGAAGACAATAGGTAATAACACACACAAGTTGATAATCAGAAGATAGAGAAGTGATCGAGCCTTATGTAAGGAGAACGTACTAACCATGTTTAATCAAATATAATGTTGGTTTTATTTATTGGTTCAATGATTGTCTTATTGTTGTTGATATATATCATTCATAGATTTAGTCGGTACTTCTTCCTAACCTAGACATGTTAATTTTGTCACAATTAAACACATCCGCATAAAGCAATCATGGCTAATTATAATCTATCTAGGAGACAATACTGGTGAATATTGAAACCTAGCTCATCAAGGTTTTACCCACTTATGTTCAATCGAATTATATATGCTGGTAGTCTACGGTCCGTAGTGATCCAAGCAAGGTCGTAGGATGTATTTGTAAATCCTAAGTCACCACTTAGCTATATCACCCTTTATAACCGAGGGAAACACTAGAGAGTTAAATTGGTAGACCTATAGTTCCAGGGTCACATATAACTTATGTGCAGTTTTATCCTAGATTCTAGATTATTTGGCCCGTCTCACTAGATCCAGTTGAATGATAAGTTAAACCACATAATCAAACATAAACGAATATGAAGTGATAAACATAGTCAACACACAATAATTAAGAATGCAATCGATATAAACAAACCAAACATTAAATTGTCATAAACATGGCAAATACTTAAAGGTATTAGCCAATAACCATTGTAATGAATACAAATGTCATAGACGAACAATTAAGGTAAACTAACCAAAGAATGAATGATACCAAAAACCGAACGTGTATTTAGAGTATAGATGATTACAAGGGTTCTCCTTTGGATTGAGATACGTTGCAGGACCTTCTTGCTTCTTTTCTCCTCTGAAAAATCGAACTTGGTGGTTAAAACCCTAATTGCACACTTCAGCTCTCTTCAAATTCATATTTTAGGGTTTGTATTTATAGAGTCTGGAATTCGGTCGATACGCCATATTGAAGGAGTTCAATATGGCGTATTGGGATTTCTTGGAGTGGGGACCACGACAAATATCTTCCATAATATACTTCAACCGCCACATGTATACGGCGTATAGGTCTTCTGGATACAGCGTATAGGTCATCAAATCTTTGTGGTTTCTTGTGAAGTCAAGGCACAGATACGTCGTATCTTCCTTGTTGGATACGGCGTATTGGATGCCATAACAGTAGATTCTTGATTTCTTTGTTTAAGCCCTAAAATGCGTGTCTTTTAGTTAATATTCACCAATTGCTTCATATTTACTGCAATAACAGATATAAACAATTACCAATTCATGCATAAATAATGTAAAATGGGCAATTTAGATGGGATATATGATGCTATAAATGTGATGTTATTTGATGTCATCAGTAGCAAAGTATACACAAGCCTTTACATGATCATGAAGTAGATCATGCCCGAGAAAGTGAATTCCCGTTGAGAGGCCAAGTTATCTTTTTGGCGATAAACTTGCCTGTAAGATTAAAACTGGGTTGCAGTGTTAAAATAGAGCAAGCAATGATTGTTTTAAAAAACGTTTACAACTTCTGCTCGAATTTTATTTACAACTCCGTGTCATTGTTAAATGACATTTCTAAAGCTGTAAATATTATCGATTCCGGAATACATGTCATGAAACAACATATTTTTTGTATTTTCTGATTTTATACTTTTGTATTTGATTTTCTGATTTTATATTTTTGAAAAAATCTTTTTGGTTTTTTTAATATTTTTTATATATCCACATAGGATACAAGAAGAGATACCACCATTACTCTTCTTTTTCTTCTGCCAGGCTTTAGAGAGATTTTGGAGACATACTCTTCATTTCAAGCTTGTTGAGTAGAAATTCAAATATTTCTTGACGCAAAGCTTTGGTGAAGATGTCTGCTAATTGAAATTATGTCCTGATGAAGTAGAGTTCAACCACATCATTTTTGACTTGTTCTTTGATAAAGTGATACCGGACATCAATATGCTTTGATCTTGAATGTTGGACGTTGTTATAGCAAAGAGCAATAGCACTCTTGTTATCACAGTATAGAGGGATATTGTTGAATGCAAACCCATAATTTGTCAGTTGTGATCTCATCCATAGGATTTGAGCACAACATCCAGATAAGGCAATGTATTATGCCTATGTACTAGAGATAGTAGTGCTTTTCTGCTTCTTTGACGACTAACTAACAAGTCTGTCTCCTAAGAACTGAGCACTGCCTGAAGTACTTCTTCTTGTGTCGTGACACCCAGCGTGATCAGCATCTGCATAAGCTGTTAATGCAATACTGGTATATTTCGAATACCAAAGACCCATATTTGGGGTTCCTCTCAAGTATAGAAAGATCCGTTTAACGGCATGTAAGTGCTTTCGGTAGGCCGCGTCTGATATCGGACACACATACAGATAGCAAATACTAAATCATGTCTACCGGATGTAAGATACATAAGGGAGCCAATCATACCCCGATAGTGAGTGGGATCAACTAGTTTCCCCTGTAGATCTTCATCCAGTTTGGTACGATCCACCATAGGTGTATCAAGCGAGTCACTAGAATCCATACCATATTTCTAAAGTATTTCAAGAGCATATTTAGTCCGGTTTATAAAGATGCCTTTGGGACTTTGAGAAATTTGAAGTCCAATAAAAAATAATATTTTACCCATTATTGACATCTTAAATTTAGAACTCATTATATCAGCAAACGTATCACATAGACTAGGATCATTAGATGCAAAAATAATGTCATTAATGTAGATTTGTACCATGAGAATATCTTTGCCTTCTTTCCTTGTAAATAATATGGAGTCAACAGCACCTTTGGAGAACTCTTGTGATAGTAGAAAACTTGGCAACATATCATACTACGCTCGTGAAGCCTGCTTTAAGCCCTAGAGCTAGCTTGTACACATGGGTAGGATTGTCTTGATCTACGAAGCCCTCTTGTTAACTAACATAGACTACTTCACGTAGCTCGCCGTTCAAGAAAGCGGTCTTGACATCCATCTGGTAGATTGTTATGTTCTTGTTGGCGGCGTTTCCAATGGAGATTCTGATTGCTTCTATGCGTGCAACAGGTGCGAAAGACTCTTCAAAATCAATTCCCTCTTCTTGACGATATCCCTTCGCTACTAGCCTTGCCTTGTTTTTCAGTACTCCTCCAAATTCATCTTGTTTAACTTTGAAGATCCACTTCAGTTTTGTTAGCCTCACTTTTAGTGAAGCTGGCGTCTTACATGTGAATTGGACTAGTCTTGGACATTGCGTACCACGCAGGGGTCATTTATGTTAACTAGGAATAGTTTGTTTTTGTTTCTAGTATAAATACCCCTCATGGCTCTTCATGAGGGGTGTGGATGTTCATTTTTTTATTTTTCTTTCAATCCAATATTTTTCCTTTTTGTGTTCATCTCACCCTCTTTTTACTTTCTCTCACTAAAAACTAACAATGTTCCATCTTGTTTATTTTGATCAACCAAGACCCCCAGAAAGGTGTTTTGAATCCTGCAAAAAGTGGTATCAGAGCTAACCGGAGGTGTTTTGTATTTGTGTTGTATTGTTTTGTTTTGTTCGTGCTTATTTTCAGCGTATTTCTACTTATTTTTGTGGATTATTTTGTCCATAAAAAGCCACGACATGTTTACAACTTTTTGGGGTTTTAGGCTTTGGTGCTTAATGGTTTACCTTTTCATTTTCGTGGATTATTCCCTTTTAAGACAACTTATTTCGTCCTTTTTAAAGTCTTTCAGATCGTGGGCTTATTAAGTTTGTTTTGAGTTTCTTGCTTATCTCAAGTAGCTTATTATGTTCTATCATTTTTGTGGCATATTGAAGGCTCAAAGTTGTTCTTATTCTCAGCTTTTTCTGGGCTTATTTGGGTTTTCAAAAAAGAGATAAAATCAAGAAATTGGAAAAAAGGACAGAATAAATCTCAGATCGTTTCTTCAGGACAAGTACAAGGCGATTAACACCTCTTTGAGAGGCGATTTAACAACCTCATAAGCAGAGGCGAATTAACACTCTCAAAGTCAGAGGCGAGTTAACAGCTTTTAATGAGGTGAGTTAACAGTTTTTAAGGAGGTGAGTTATCAGCTTTGAGTGGAGGCGAGTTAACAACACCCTGGCAGAGGCGAGTTAACAACCCTCATAGGCCAAGGCGAGTTAACACCATAACCAAACCGAGTTAACTCGGTAATTACCGAGTTGACATGGGTCAACTCAATGAGTCACAACGAGTCAAGGTTAACAGAAAGAAGAATAGAAAGAGGACAGACAATGAACATATTACTCTATTACAAACAGACAACATCAAAGCCATACCTCATTCTACTTCAACATCCAATCATCAACATCAACAACAATACAAACATCAAAATTATACATAATCACTAGGCTAAATCATTTTTCCCATCGTTACATCTCAACACCTTCTCTAATCTACATGACTCGAAACTATATGAAACAAAGAGAAGATCTCAGATTTAATGTTCGTGTATTTAAATTAAATTGAGACCCTCATCAGATCTAGAACACGAAATGGAAAATCATCATCGATCTCTTTCGAAGGTTATACCTCCTTTTAATTTTCGAATATCAATGAATGATTTATAACAAATATGTTATAATCATCATTGGTTTCGATTGAGACTCAATTGAAATACAAACCTACCTGAGACCATTAAACTGATCTTGAAGCTATAAATCTCTTGGGGTCTTCGTGGGTTATTGATTTGTCATTAAACAGAAATGAATGATGCTCAATAATTTGTGACGCATTTTGATTGGTGGATATAAGGGTGGCGTTGATTTGATATGGAAAAGATAAGATCGACTTGCTTGATCTGATTACTGTTTGGAGAGATAAGGGTGTATATGAAATAAGATTGAATTGGTGGTGCTGCTTCTTCTTTTTGAGAGAGAGAGAGAGAAGATATAAAGCGGCTGGGTTTTGGGGTGAGAAACTTTAGGGTTTTTTAGTGGGGGGTTAACTGTATAAGTTTATTTGGTGATTGCTGATGGTTTATAGCAGCCCATGCATTGGCAAATTTGGTAGGTTTATAAAAATGTTGGGTTGGCCACGTTTTAATAAAAGAATGGGCTGAGAGTTCTTGTTGGTTTGGGCTGAGTTATGAGCATTGGGCCGAAATGTTTATAGTTTATCTATTTCAGGCTCGTGTTATCGGATTAAGCCGGGTATTAAACATTCTATTGTCGGGAAAGGTATACAAGACCGAGTTTATTACTTGGACGGGCCGTGCTTATGTTAATTTTTTGAGCCGATATCCGTTAACAATCATAACAACATCAAAAATCACGAACAAACAACATACAAACACAATACATTACACTAAAAACGATCCTTATCAAAATTCACCTTCATTCAAAATGGCTAGTATTGAATTTAGATGACTACGGAGTTTTTGTACGATGTTACTTATTTGGGATTGAAGAAGTATTTCACGAGGAGTGTACTTATTTCGTCTTCGATTACTTTTCTTTCTCCGCAACGAAGATAACTTGTTCGGGCATATACGGTTTATGATAAAGACTTGATTTATCTAGTTATACCTGATGTAAGGAGTTACATTGTAGTACTCACGGGTGATAGCTATCACTTTAAGGAGTTACATTGTAGTACCTAGTGTCTCACACAGTTGAGGAGTTTTTCAAGAGGTGTTATATTTTTTGTATACTTTGGTGCGGGTATATGGTACTTAGAGATTTGCCTCTACACCGTTATTTGTCACACGGATAATACATGATTAAGTCATAAGTCGGGATTTTTTACTTCATTCTCGGGTTCGTTTCATTGGGTTGTCTCCATCAGTGGTAATTAGTATTAGCCTACAAAATAGATAAGGGGATTTAGATCGGGTTGATCAAGAGAGATTTGTAAAGAGTATGTCTGTCATCTTCTCACAGAGATTGGCTTATGCAATCACAGCTATGAAGCTAAATACGCAGTCCAGTTGACATATGAATTGTACAATGTGTTTTTTTTTTTTTTTTTTTTTTTATTTTTTTTTTTTTTTTTTTTTTTTTTTTTTTTTTTTTTTTTTTTTTTTCTTTTTTTTTTTTTTTTTTTTATTTTTTATTTTTTTTTTTTTTTTTTTTTTTTTATTTTTTTTTTTTTTTTTTTTTTTTTTTTTTTTTTTTTTTTTTTTTTTTTATTTTTTTTTTTTTTTTTTTTTTTTTTTGGATGATTCCTCAGTCAGTCATCATTCTAGAGGGAGAAATGTGTACATCCGGTACTTAGTTGATCTTTTATGTTACCGTTTTGATGTTACAGTTTCGACTACGCAGCGGGATAAATTGCTTTCACTTGGGACTTAGTTGACTTTGGTGTGGCAATTTTTATCTGCACTTTCCTGGAGGGAGAAAAGTGCATTTTCGGGTCTTAATTGATTTTGGTGCTACGTTTTCGACTTCTTTAAAAGGATTAAAGTGTGTATTTCGGGTATTGAGCTGAATTCAAACAAGACTGGAATGCTTCCTGAGTGAGACGATGTTGATAATATCATTCCTTCCCACATAGTACCCTAAATAAGAATTGAGGTCTTTGAGAAGACTAGTGCATTAATTCTTATCAGTCTTAAGGGTGTCTGTTTGGGAGGGAGCAGAAGAAGTTCAGAGCATAATTCATATCAAAGCCGAAGTATTCGGATAAGAGAACTTCAAGGATGACAAATAAGATGAATTCTGTTAATCTTTGACTTGACCAGAAGTGCAAGAATATGAAGTCTTTATCAAGCTTGCACTAATTCAGAAAACTTCATGATGACCAGAAGCTGTATTAAAGAAAGTTTTGTTGTCATTGTCAGGAAGTTATGAGCAGAATAAACTCCAAGACGGGTTCGGTAGAGAAAACTTCTATGTCATCCTCAGCAGTATGTTCGTCTACATGTGAAGAAGTAAGCGGAGTATTCAAAGTTAGATCGTCAAAGACATTTCTTCAAGGGAATACATGGACTTCATTCTTATCAGTTTTCTTTATTTTTGCTTGTAAGGAACATTGTAACCAATTCACGTGTGACGTCATCTTAGAGGGAGATTGTTAGCCTCACTTTTAGTGAAGCTGGCATCTTACATGTGAATTGGACTAGTCTTGGATACTGCGTACCACGCAGGGGTCATTTATGTTAACTAGGAATAGTTTGTTTTTGTTTCTAGTATAAATACCCTTCATGGCTCTCCATGAGGGGTGTGGATGTTCATTTTTCCATTTTTCTTTCAATCTAATATTTTTCCTTTTTGTGTTCATCTCACCCTCTCTCTACTTTCTCTTACTAGAAACTAACAATGTTCCATCTTGTTTATTTTGATCAAGCAAGACCCCCAGAAAGGTGTTTTGAATCCTGCAACAAGTTAATTATCATGACTAAATCTGGACAGGGTACGAGCTCCCAAACATCCAGTCTTTTAAACTCGTGAATTTCTTCTTGCATCGCATCGATCCATGAAGATTCCAATAATGCTTCTATAAAGTTCTTGGGTTCGACTGAAGTAAGGAAAGCATCAAAGAAACACCACAAGGCATCGGTTTATAGTTGGCTTCTTATTGAAAATGGTCGAGAGGGATTGCCAATCACATTATCTAGCGGATGATCCTTGGTCTATTTGCTGATATGTTCATATGGTGGGTTGGATACTTGCACATTTGTTTGAATAATGACCTTGGAAGAACATTCTTCAGAATTGTGCAGGTTCATTTTCATTTAACTATTCTTTAACACATGGGAGAATGACTGGAGATTGAGTTTCCTGTGTTGGTGAGGTACTAGTAGAGGGTGCATCTTGATGAATGGATGTTGACGAAGGTGAACCGGTTGGATCAGTAGGTCTTGGAGCAGCAGCTGCAGGAACTGGAGAAACAACACTTGCAGGAGGATTGAAGTACTCATCGAACATCGGCTAAAACAGAATATCCCACTCTTTCTTTGTTGGTGGAACATAAGATGTAGAAGAAGAAGGATTTTGCACGAGTCCTTAACTGATTATTCCAGGAGTCAAAAGTTTAAGCTCGGGTCCTGAACCGAATTGTTTAGAAGCCATTGCAATCAGCTCATGAAATTCAACATGGATAGTTTCTATTATCACACGGATCCGCTTGTTGTAGATTCGGTAAGCCTTCTTTACGGGAGCGTATCCAACGAAGATTCCAATATCAACTTTTGGTTTCAACTTACCCAGATCTTCACTGTCATTGGTTGGGTAGCATAATGCACCAAAGACATGAAAATAAGTTAAGTCGGGTTTCTTGTCATGAAAAAGTTCATACGGTGTTTTGTTGTGACGTTTACGGATTAATGATCAGTTTTGGGTATAACAAGATGTCACGACTGCCTCTGCCCAGAGAAATAATGAAGCCTTAGAAAATATCAACAGAGTAAGAGCGACTTCCACTAAAGTTTGGTTCTGTCTTTCGACAATGCCGTTCTGTTGTGGAGTGCGCGCAACTATAGTTTGGTGTGAGATTCTGACATCTTCATAATAGGCCTTCAGGGTCTGATTAACAAACTCTATTCCATTATCTGTTCAAATATTTTGGACTGTTGCATTCAGACGAACTTGAATCATCTTTAGAAATTTAATTACGAACTCCAGAGTTTCATCCTTTGATCGTAAAAACTTCACCCAAGTGAACCGAGAATAATCATCAACAATAACCAATATATATTTCTTCCCGTTGATACTTTTAATTCTCATTGGACCGCAAAGATCCATGTGCAACAAATACAACTTTTCTTGAATGGAGTCTTCATATTTGGGTTTGTGTGTGTGTTTCTTGCTTTTCCCTAAAGAGCAGGCAGAGCACAAGTGATCTTTCTGATACTTTAATTTGGGTAGCCCTCAGACAAGACCTTGTTTGGCAAGTTCATTGATATAAGCGAAGTTTAGATGAGACAACCTTCTATGCCATAACCAAGACTTAGTCTTTAAAGCTTTAGACAAAATACAAATTGGAGAGGATTGAATCATTTCTGCCAGTGACAGAGTGTACAAGTTTGAGCCTCTAGATCCCTTTATTAAATCAACACTTTCCAAGTTACGAACAAAACATGTGGGTTTATGAAATGCAACTTCAAGATCAGAGTCACAGAATTAACCCACTGAAAATAGGTTGTGTCTTAATCCTTCCATATAATAAACCTGAGAAATCATGACATTTCCTATCTGATAATCCCCATAGCCCCGGATTGCTTGATAACGCTTAAATTATACATGTTTCTATACGCGTTATCAATGCTTTTATGTACATAAATTGGTTAATAATATGAACTTTTGGTATAGAATAGAGTATATTTGCTATTGTAGGTTCTTGCAATGTGTCGTGGAAGAAAACAGAAGAAAACATAAAGAAATGAAGCTTAAACAAAGAAAAAACTCAAGTTGAATGCTTTCCGACACTTGTTCATTGTTTTGATCATAATTAAGTCATACAAACTCTGTTTAATGCGATTCTGGCGGCCATACGAAGAGAATTCAATTATCTACAACCATGAAAAAGGCCAACTACTGAAAACGACCAAAAGTACACCACACTTACAGAAAGTGAGATGCACTTTTCACCAGAACTGAAAAGTCCTTTAACACCCAAAGTGTGGCGGTTTTACCCAAAGTGCGACGCACTTTTGAGGCGGTGGAGAAATTAAAGGCAATTAAATAAAGTATGCATTAACTCCCTTTGTGCGGCGCACAAATAAGATTGTGTGGCACACTTTGACCCCTGAATAGCCTATAAATACCCTCCCCGGCTCTCCCATTTCATATATCTCTCATATAATCTTATATCTTACACACACACACATTCATTAGAGCCTTTAGAGAGGAGAAAAGAGTGGTGAGGATCCTTGGATCCAATGATCCAAACACCCCTCTACACCACCATGCTACCAACATGAACCACCACCATATTCATAAATTTCCCTAATCTAACACCATATCTAGACCACCTACCATCCATTTCCAGAATCTAAACACTTCTTACTTTGATTCTTAGAGGATTCACACCAAATTCTCTTAAGATCATCACCATAAACCTTGTAACCAAACACTCCATTTGGTGATATGTTGCGGATTTCCAGAAGTTACTTGGTATATTTCGGGTTATCTCAATAGCATTTGGTTATTGGTTGATCATGGAACTATTAGTTTTGGGTTGGTAGTTGTTGTAGTTGAAATATTGGTATCGTTACTTTGTTCTCATATGTGAAACATTATATGATATTTGGATGATTTTTCTATGACTTATGAATATACATGTTTATGAATTCGATGTTATCTTGCTTGGATCCTTGTTTATCTTTTGGTATATCATTGCAATTGAAATAGGCCGAAAGGGTTAATTGTCTTAATGTATTTTGAACCGTTTGTCTACGACGTGTCAATTTCATACTTGTGAGAATTGTGTGATAAATTGATAAACAACCCAAGTGGACTAATGTTTAAGACCCTTCTTTATGTTGACCGACCGGGTTGGGAGGAATTCATATATATGCATATTTGATATAAACCATTCATAATGCACTCGTGATGATGTAGTATATAGGCCGAAAGGATTCTATGTTATCATTGGTAGATATGCTTGTTATTATGATTACCCATCATATATGACTTGTATGCTTTGTTTATATAAAGTCTTGCTCTATCTATATCTATTATGTTATGTGGATCATACCTTGGTATCTTGCTTGCTTTACACACGTTTTGGCTATTTGATCCGTGACAATCAATTAGCTTTGTTACTTGATAAACAATCTGTGAATTGCTACAAATCTCGTGGAACGACCTGGACTTACCTAATACTATATTACACTCGAATAGGGTATACTTGCCCGAATGTTGTGTTTTTAGTCAAAATCGGTATTTCTAGTTATTATAAATTTAAAGCTTGTAAAAACACACATCAAGTTTTTGGCGCCGCTCTGCCAGAGATTTGCTTAGTTATTTGCAGGTGTTTTGCTTTAGTCTGTGCGGCTTACGTGTGATTAAATCTCTTAAAACTCTTAAAATGTGTCTGTTGTTGCAGAAAGTACGGCGCACATCTTTATGTGTGCGCCGCACTTCCCCTGTTCTCGTTTGTTATTTTGCAGAAAGTATGCCGGTTTCACACCAAAACCGTCGCACTTATCCTCTGATAATCCTCTTCTCATTCGCTGTATAGTTTTCTGGAAAACTGACCCAAAATTCTCCAGAAAGTACGCCGCACATCCAGTTTGTGCGTCGGTTTTTCTAAAAAACCCAGAAAGTACGCCACACTTTTCACAAGTACGTCGCACTTTCTACAAAATTTTCACCAGCAAGATCTGATTTAAAACCAAAACCAAAACTCACACAAAACCCCCAAATTGCTAGTCTCAGGTAGGTGACCATTTGAAATTATGTTTTATATGATTTTATGCCTTGTACAATTGTGGATATTTAGGTTGTCATTAAAAAAATCAAAAAGATTTTTAATTAATTTTGCTTATTTTTTTATTACTGGCATGTTCCTGTTTATATAATAAAAATCATGCTTTTGTTAGATTTAGGTTCTCTTGTGTGCATCTATTAAAATTCTAAAATTTTGTTGTCAAAACTCATAGTACGCCGCACTTGTTATTAAGTGTGTTGTGTTTTCTCAACATCAAAAAAAAATCAGTTTTGTATAAAAATAATAATCATATGAAATTTCTTTTCGTTTTATCAACCGTGAATATTTGTAATGTGTTTTTTATTTGTTTTTGCATTCTTGCTTGGTTGTGTGTGTTTGCTTGCGTAATTTTTTTTTCAAAACTATAAAAAAAATTAAAAAAAAGAGTTTCGTATTTCCTTTTGTTTAGTTGGTTTGTTTGTATTTGTTTATTTTGAGTTTGCCTGTGTTTGTATTTGTGATATTAAATAATAAGTAAAATAAATAAATCTAAAAACATGTTTTTGTCATAATAAAACCGGCGCTGAATTTGTGGGTGTGCGGCACTTTGTATCAATTTGGCGCGCTACTATTTGAGGACTTTGAAATTTATAAAAAATTTGGTTATAAGTACGCCACACTTTCTTTTAAGTGCGACACACTTCTGGTCTAAAAAAACTATAAAAAATATAAATAGATATATAAATAAAAAGAAAAAACAATAAAAAAATTTATACGTTATATAATTATTGTATGTTAGATTTTTGTCTAAAAATTGAAAAACTAAAAATATTTGTTTTAATATTTTCTTTGTAGTTATAAGTTTTCGTACCTTAAATTATTATTATGTGTTTAATATGTAATTGTCTTTAAACCAAAACTCATATATATATATATATAAAAACTAAAAATCCAAAAAGATTTTGTGTGTTTGTTTTAGTAAATTGTATATA
This sequence comes from Tanacetum coccineum, assembly GCA_026074375.1. Classification (NCBI taxonomy): domain Eukaryota; kingdom Viridiplantae; phylum Streptophyta; class Magnoliopsida; order Asterales; family Asteraceae; genus Tanacetum; species Tanacetum coccineum. The sequence goes on from BQNB010019054.1 coordinate 21,955, forward strand.
AATAAAAATTTTATATATATAAAAAATGTTTTGAACTTTGTGGGTGTGTTCGCTGGAAATCCTCACGAGACTATAACTCGTCCACTCGGGCCACCGAGGGGTTTAAAGGCTTGTTGCATACGCTAAATGCAATCGTGTTGCCTACGAAAGTGCGCTTTTGTATTTTACGGTTTTTGTAGTTTTGTTTGCAGATTAAATAAACAGGTGGAGCTTGGATTGGTGGTTGGCATCTTATCACTTGGGGATGTGATATATTTGGATCAGTATATTACATATGGTAGAATACACATGTTTGGCGTTTCGATTAGCGCCGTATCTTTCAGAATTCAACCAAGCACTTATGAGCCCTGGGAAGTCTCGTTTCTCTTATATTTATTTTTCCCGTTTGTCCCACTGTTAAGTTATTTTCTAACTACGCATAATGCTCTACTTAAGTGGGGGGGGGGGGATGAATTGAAAAATCAGACTTATTATTAATTTGTAACTTTTGTTCGCCCTTGGTAATCTAAAAATCTATTCATGTTTTTAATTTTTTTGCCACTTAGGTTAATATATTAGAATAAAAACGTAGTAAATAAATAAAGTTTTGAAATCAGAGATGTGTCCCGATTGATAAAGCAGATCCGACTCGGGATTGATAACATTACTTGCGCATTTATAACCATTCCAGTAAATATGTGAGGATTTTGAGCCTGTATATAGCATACGTATTTTATGCTTGATTCCTTTGATTATGAGTGTGCCGGTGATTTATTGATTCTAGAACTTGTGCTTGATAATCATTACGAGACCGCAGTGAGATCACGTTCGCGTGATATAGGTATTTTTATGTGATAAAGAGGCAACTTAGGATTTAACCCAAATGGCCATTCCATTTCATTTATTCATTTAGCTAATTACACTGATTAGCTAACCACCCAAATAAAACCTTATGTTAGCACTCATCTTTAGTGCTAGATACCCCTAGTTTAACCCGCTGAGCCATTCTATTCATTTTTCTCATCCACTAAAATAAAAAAATACAAAAATATATAACCTTTAGCCTAGCCTTACCCCTTCTCGAAAGTCCCTACGGTTGGTTGCTAGTTGCTCGGTATGATTGGTTGATTTTTGCTTATGGTTTGCTCGCGCTTTGCTATAAGTGTTGTGCCATTTCATCAAAGATGAAGGAGTCGTCTTTTTGATTTTGTATTTTTTGTGGTGTATGCTTATATCAAGTGTCGGGGAATTGTTAGTTATGTGAAAAAAACAGAGTATAAAAAAATCAAAGAAAAAAAAGAGAATTAAAAAAGAGTAAAGTATGAATAAGAGTTGATTGTGTCAGATATATTATGAGAGGTTTGTTCGATAACCTCGCGGGTTTGTGGATTATCGTAATTAGCAACATGGGTTTCTTGGACTTGTCGACATGTATTATTATAAAATCATTTCCAGTATATATTTCTCATGCCTTATCCACACCCTTATTAACCCTCAGCCTAATGTTACAACTCAAATAAAAGTCATCTTTTGATAAAATTACATGGTGCTTACGCTATGTCGGTGTAGTTTTGTTTCTTGTACAAGTCTATGGTATGAAATGAATCATGTCTGAGCAATTGAGTGTGATTTCCTTTTACCCTGTATTACATCACATACGAGTGTTTGAGTGAATTCTACTTTCCTTCTTCGTGAGGTGCTTAGTCATGTTATACAGCTTGAAGATCATTGGGTATTGTCAAACATCTCTGTTTTCACATATTAAAAACGCAAAAATATTTTTCATAATTCTATGTTTCATAATTCCAAGAAATGAAGCTTAAACGAAGAAAAAACTCAAGTTGAATGCTTCCCGACACCTGTTCACTGTTTTGATCATAACTCGGTCATACGAACTCCGTTTGACGAAATTCTGGCAGCCACACGAAGAGAATTCCATTATCTACCACCATTAAAACGGCCAGCTGTTGAAAATGAACAAAAGTACGCCGCACTTTTCACCAGAACTGAAAAGTCCTTTAACACCCAAAGTGCGGCGGTTTTACCCAAAGTGAGGCACACTTTTGAGGCGGTGGAGAAAATTAAAGGCAATTAAATGAAGTGTGCATTAACTCCCTTTGTGCGGCGCACAAATAAGTTTGTGCGGCGCACTTTGACCCCCGAACAGCCTATAAATACCCTCCTTGGCTCTCCCATTTCATATATATCTCATACAATCTTATATCTTACACACACATTCATTAGAGCCTTTGGAGAAGAGAAATGAGTGGTGAGGATCCTTGGATCTAATGATCCAAACACCCCTCTAAACCACCATGCTACCACTATGAACCACCACCATATTCATAAATTTCCCAGTTTTAATACCATATCTAGACCACCTACCATCCATTTCCAGAATCTAAACACTTTTTACTTTGATTCTAAGAGGATTCACACCAAATTCTCTTAAGATCATCACCATAAACCTTGTAACCAAACACACCATTTGGTGATATGTTGCAGATTTCTAGAAGTTAGTTGGTATATTTTGGGTTATCTCAATAGCATTTGGTTGTTGGTTGATCATGTAACTATTAGTTTTGGGTTGGTGGTTGTTGTAGTCGAAATATGGGTATCGTTACTTTATTCTCATATGTGAAACATTATATGATATTTGGATGATTTTGCTATGACTTATGAATATACATGTTTATGAATTCGATGTTATCTTACTTGGATCCCTGTTTATCTTTTGGTATATCATTGCAATTGAAATAGGCCAAAAGGGTTAATTGTCTTGATGTATTTTGAACCGTTTGTCTACGACGTGTCAATATCATACTTGTGAGAATTATGTTGGGTAAATGATAAAATCCAAGTGGAGACTAAATGTTTTTAAGACCTTCCTTATGTTGACTTGTCTGGTTGGGAGGGAATTCCACTATATATGCTTATTTGATATATACCATTAATAATGCATTCGTGATGATGTAGTATATAGGCCGAAAGGATTCTATGTTATCATTGGTAGATATGCTTGTTATTATGATTACCCGTCATATATGACTTGTATACTTTGTTTATATAAAGTCTTGCTCTATCTATATCTATTATGTTATGTGGATCATACCTTGGTATCTTGCTTGCTTTACACACGTTTTGGCTATTTGATCCGTGACAATCAATTAGTTTTGTTACTTGATAAACAATCTGTGAATTGCTACAAATCCTGTGGAACGACCTGGACTTACCTAATACTATATTACACTCGAATAGGGTATACTTGCCTGAATGTTGTGTTTTTAGTAAAAATCGGTATTTCTTGTTATTATAAATTTAAAGCTTGTAAAAACACACATAATTGCTGCAACATGATCATTCCCAAATCTAACGGTACCCATGAATTTACAAACAAAGTTGATGAGCTAAGAGCGCTGCCCGGTCATGTGCTTGGATCAGCCCGAGTCCAAGTGCCAGGGGATGATTTGGACGGCTTGCAATAGACACGAGAAGAAGATAGAGAATTTGATGCAGTGGATCCCTAATTTCTGTTGGATTCCGAGTTGTTAGAAGGCCTAAGTCTTAAGATGCTAGGTTCACTACTCGAACTTACAGATTTTGTTACTTTGGGTCTCCTGCTGTAAACCTTAATTTCTGGATTTTGTGTAATTACAGATGTTTGACTGGTTTCCTTATAAGGCACTATGTTAGTGGAGGTGATCCTAGTTAAACGACACGTATTTCTATTTATAGTGAAGGTATGTCCTGTAGGTTTCCATCTATATCTAATATGAGTAAAAACTTTACCTTTAGGTTTCAAACTTTCTTCTTTTTGCTCCTAACAGTTTTGGGCTTAGCAAATTTATGTTTAACATGCACATGTACATCATTCAGATAATCAAGAACAAACAAATCATGAATAGCATCAAACATACATTCATTACATGTAGCACAAACAAGCACATAATTCGCATTTAACATAGAGTGCTTAAAATTTGCATTACAGACAGGTTCAGAAACACGATTCTTTTTATTTGAACTAGATTTAACGCTCCTATGGTGATCTTCTACTTTATTATTCTTGTTGCTACTGGTTGGTAGCGAGATCCTATTTTTCTTTGTATTGCCTGGAGGCTTTGATCTGCTAGCACTAGTAGAACTGATTACTCCTGTAGAAGGCAACAAAGATTTGTTAGAATCCTTAGTTTTGCAAGAGTCTACCTGTGTTTATGTGTTACTTGATGTTGTACTAGGTTCTGCAAACCTAACTTTTTTGTTTTTGTTTATTGGGGTAACTGCAATCAGTTTCTCACTTTGTTTACTTGAACTAGGGCATGTAGCACTAACATAAACTAGCAGCTCCTGAATTCGTGTAACATACTAACAAGCAGAGTCTAAGTCACTATCTAAAGGCTTTAGTGCTCTAGCTTGCTCAACTATCTCACGAAGTGTGGCAGCATGTTCCTGAGTGTGTTTAAGATATTCTACATGTGCTTCCCTATTTTTCAATAGCTTAAGAGAAAAAGGTTCTAAATCTAACTTGTACATCCCTGGGGCAATTACTTTTGATATATTTTCATATTTATCACCCACAAACACACTTTTGCCTTTTAAAGTAGCAATGTGGTCCTTTAATTTGCCGATCGAGTTGTTTTTCGCTTCTAACTGAGCTCTCAAATCATTTATTTCAAACAAATCTGGAAATTCAAGAACACTCTAATTTTCACGAGGTTGGTTACTCTAAAAACTTTCTATTAATTGTTTCATTTTGATCTCAAGAGAAATACATTGGTTTTTCATCCTTGCACATTTGTTTGAAAGTTCATTATAAACAACATTTTCAACCATATCATTCTTTTTAGAAAGCTCAGCTTGAAGTTCCAAATTCTCATTATATTCATCCAAATAACTTTGTTCCATCTTTCGATGATGAGCAATGGCAGAAAGAGTATTCAAAGCAGTATGCACAAGATCTTGAGAAATGATTAGTTCTAACAATCTATCATTTTCCTTTTTTAACAACTCAGCGTCAAGATTATCATATTCAAGACTATTGTTCTTTGAAGGCAACACATTTTTTGATTCAACATCAGCATGCATTACAATACTCATAACATCTTAACAAATAATATGCTCTAAGAGACGATCATTTTCATTCATTAATTCTTTCTTTTCAATCTTAAAACACTTCCTATCTATAGAACATTTGGCTACTTCGGTTTTCATTTGATTAAAAACCTCTTTCATTGTAGAATTTCTTTAAAAAAAGCATGGTCAAACGTGTGAAAAATACTCTTTTAAGGTTTGAGCAAAAGATGTTAGGAACACGAAAGTATCGGTCACTTCCATAGATAACAGTAGTTAGCTCGTTAAGTAATTTTTGGAAACTTACATAGGTAGTTAGACCAAGGCCCATGGATAAGCCCATCAAACCAAGGCCCATCCGCCACTTGTAAGTATATAAACACCTCTCCATGCCTTGAAGAGGTGGTTGGTTGGTTGTATTTTTTCACATAGTTAATGCATTTCTTTTCTCTTACTTTCTCTAACTAAAAATACTCCCTTCCTTCCAACTTTCTCTCTCTAGTTCTTGTTGATAAAGATTACTCATATTCTACAATTGGTATCAAGAGCCATGGAGTGGTGTGTTTAGTTATTATGTTTTACTTTTGGTTCGTATGTTTTTACTTGCAAAAATCGTCCTTTACTTCATTTTTTTCTTTGTTTTCGAAGCAATGGTGTACGCTAAAGGATCATTTACTTTGGTAAATCTGATCTAGTATCTCTATGATATAGGTGTACAAGCTTAGAATCAAGAAAAATATTATTTTTGTTATTTTTATGTTCGAAAACCTTATAAAGAACAAAATCTTGATTTTAAAATTTTCGGCTTAAAAACCTTAAAGTTTTCATTTTTCTTGTTCCTATAGGCTTAGTAACACTAGTTGTACAAAATTTTTTGCAAAACAACCATCAAAAAGGTGTCTTTTGTGTTTTAAAAATTTTGAGTTTCGTGTGTGTTGGTACCGAACAACCTATACCGAACAACCTGTACCAAACAAACTGTATCGAACAACCTGTACCGAACAATGGTATGTGTTTAAATACACATACCTTTGACCATTAAAAACGGACTTAAATAACCAAAAACATACCAAAAATACATTGTATTTGTGTGTTTTGCATTTATATTGTGCCTTTAGTGGAACCGATCTATTAATTTCTAGTTGGATCCTGATCTACTCATCTTTAGTTAGAACAGTTCTATTTAATTTTAGTGGAAACCGATATACTATCTTTAGTGGAACCGATCTTTTAATTTCTAGTTGGAAACCGATCTATCATCTTTAGATGGAACTGATCTACTTCATTTCTAGTTGCAACGATTCTACTTTCTCTTTAGTTGGAACCGATCTATTTCATTTCTAGTTAGATTACCGATCGATCGAGCTCGAGCACAAAGCCTATTGGGCCTTCAAGCATGCAAACTTTGACCTTTCGACCGCGGGTGATCATCGTAAAGTTCAACTCAATGAATTAAATCAACTTCGTGATCAAGCCTATGAGAACTCTTTGATCTACAAAGAGAAGACAAAGAGGATCCATGACTCCAAGATCAAAAACCGCGTTTTCAACGTCGGTGATCAAGTCCTCCTCTTTAACTCACGATTGAAGATTTTCTCGGGCAAGTTAAAATCCCGTTGGTCCGGACCATACACCATTGCCCATGTATACCCTTATGGCACCGTCGAGTTATCCCAAAACTCTGGGCCAAACTTCAAGGTGAACGGTCATAGACTTAAGCACTACTTTGGAGGGGACGTACCACAAATGGTTGTCCCGGATCTCCAAACCTTCCCCAAGGACCAATGAATTCGGGGAATGGGTCAAGCTTAGTGACCCTAAACAAGCGCTTCGTGGGAGGCAACCCATGCTTATCCGTAGTAATATTATGTAGTAATGAATAAGTGTTTTTTGTTGTGAGGAGGTGTGCCTCTTTCCTTTCTCGTTTGCTTGTGTTTTTGTGATGATTGTCCAGGATTGTCCTGGATTTTTGAAGCCTCTCGTGCTCGCGGTTTTGTCCTTCGATCACAAGAGCTTCAAATCCTCAGCTTCATTTGGGAAATCCAATATCCAAATCTTATCGACTAACGTTTATCTTTAAGCATACTTAATAAATGGCTTAGAGTGACGTAGAGACCCTTCTTAAAACATTGAGGACAATGTTTAGTTCTAGTATGGGGGGATCTATCGATTTGATTGTGCCTGCAGTCGTTGTTTTCACGTAATCCCATTTTTACCACCAAAATACCAAAAAAATGAAAAATTTTAAAAATTTTCAAAAATAAAATAAGTGTTTTGTCATAATTTTGACTTTCCTGCTGGGTAGAATAAGAATAAATTTTGACTCGATCAAACATGTTGAGCTCTAGCTTGTTCCTTAACATTTAGACTAAGCGTTCGCGGAACTTCGCGAAGAACGAAAAATGATAGAGTTAATTATGAGTTGGATGCTAAACAATGATTATTTGGAAATCTTAAGAGCTCATGTGTGTAATTTGTGGCTTTTTCTCCCATAAGCTCCTAACCGGACTAATAATACGTGCTATTTTGGAAATTAAACTTAAATCAACAATTTTTGAGTTGTGGTCGATAGCAATAATTTTAGTCTTAGTTCAAATTTATACTTAAATTTTCTGAAAAGAAATTCTCTCTATATCTTGGTAATCTAAAGTAAAAAAAATGGAAAAAATGAAAAAATGAGTAATAAATATAAACTGTGGGCTGATAAAAGTTTGATACATCTTGCCGGCTCACAACCGATGTTGCAGCCTTCTAAAAAAGGCCCATAGTGAGAATAATAATCCGAGACCGATAAAAGTTTGTTGCATCTTGTCGGCTCACAACCGATGTTGCAGCCTTCTAAAAGGTCGAGGATTTCATTAGTTTAATGGATGTGTAATTATATTAAGTGTAGTAATCGTGAATTAATAAATATAGGGAAAATCTCTTTTTCTTAAATTTAAATATGCTTTTGAACTAAGACTATTACATTTTAAGTTGTAATTTTATGTATATACGGGAAATCCAAGGGTGTTGAAACCGAAGGTCGTGAGTCCGCGATACTATCTCTGTGGGGTGTCAAAGAAGCCTGGTCACTTAGCCGTAGGTTGGGATGTGCCAAACAAAAGTCGCTACATGGGATGATCTCGCCTTCAAACTCATTACTTTTGGGGGAACGTGACAGCATAGAAATTTTGCAAAACGTTGATCTATGATTGAAATTCGAAATAAGCACATTCACCTAAGATATAATAAATTGTCGGGAGTGAAAAGTTCACAAGTTACAAATATGAGTAGTCCTAACCACTTAACTTATATTTAACATGATTTTCATTTAGATTTGCTTGGTTTGGGATAAGATAAAAAGTCGGGAACGAAGAAATTGTACCTTTTTTTTTTTGGGGGGCATATTAGGATTGAAATGCGTCATGTTCAGTGATCCCTAACGGTTAATGAAAATAACAAAAGTTCAAACATGTTAGTTTAGTTGCTTAAAAAGAAAAGTACAAAAAAAATGAGGAAAAAGGAAAATACAAAAATTATGTGTAAAGAAGTGTTATATATTTAAATATGATCAAAACGGGCTTTTTCTAAACTATTGATTCTTGTAATTCTCCTCGATGAACACTTAGCTACTTTCGAGGTAATTAGTACCCCCCCCCCCCCCGAAGGGGGGGTTGAATACTTAGTTTTCATAAAGTGTTTACTTGTAGCATTGCGTGAGGACACGACAATAGTTTAGTATGGGGGATTTTGGTATGTGTTTAAATACACATACCTTTGACCATTAAAAACGGACTTAAATAACCAAAAACATACCAAAAATACATTGTATTTGTGTGTTTTGCATTTATATTGTGCAGGAAACGGATATCTAAGAAAAGGACAAAAACGAAGCCAAAAACGGACAAAACCGAGCACGGAATGGAAAGAGCGTGACAAAGTCAACCCCGACAAATACTTAATGGGCCCACACGTACAGATCTAATGGGCCGGGTCAGCCCATTAAGGTATTATATGAAGACTTTATAAGCCTTATACCATAAAAAGGCCCTAAACCCTTTTCTATATTACCCGGCCCAACATTTAGCCCAACATCCCTTAACCCCTTAACCCTGTTAGCCCATAACACCATTAAACCCTTCACGCTGTTCATCCTTTAAGGACTATCCATGCAATAACACCATATAACTTCAGGGGGTATTTCTGCCAACTCCTTATAACTTTACACCACAAAGGACGATGGATGCAATTCAACAATACAAGTTCAGGGGGCAATATTGCCAAACCAACAAACCCTTATCCCTGTATCACCTAAACAGTAATACAAACAAGAAAACCAAATTTGGCGCCAAATTGCCAAAACAGGGTCTTCTTCACCCTACACCTGCAACCCCACGACAAAACCATCACCTTCTCCTCTACCCCACTTCACATGGGTCATTTGCCACCTTAGCAATCCCATAAAATCCCATTCGTTGATAAATCAAGACAAAAATTGAAGGGTTGAGATTATAAAGCTTGGTCACCACTCAAGATGAAGGGCTTAGATGATTTTTGAACTCTCCTCACACAACAAACACACCCTTGTTCTGTCTCACAAAAAGAAACACAATGTGAAGACCATGAATTTAAGACCTTTTGTATAAATATGGTTCTTTGTAAGCCCTTTGAGGCATGCAGTTTTAATAGTTTTAATCTAGTTTACTTTTCAGCTTATCTTAGTTTAATTTAGCTTATTGTACTTCCTTTTCCTTGTATTGTTTTTAAAAGTTTAATGAAATTTAAAGTTTAGTTTTAAAATCTGTTTGCAAGTTTTTAAAGTTCACTTATGTTTCAAAAGCTACTATAAGCTCTTATTTATACTCTTATAAGCTGTTTATGACTTAAGCAATGAAAACTTTCTAGTTTCTTGTTGTTTAAGAACTAGTTCACAAAGAAATCACTCAAAAAGCTATTTGTGAAGAAAACAAAAAGGGAGGGCTATTGCTATCACTAGCTTGTTCTTGAACAAGCTAGAGCTTGTAGACAAAGCTCTTAAAAGCTTATTTGCCCTTGTTTAGAGCAAAAGGCTTTGTAAGTTCCTAACTTTCCATTTTCTTGCATTTTACTGTAGCATTGCTTATTAGTGCTTATCTCTACTTATTTACTATTTGTATGTGCTTATGGTTGCTTATTTATGTTATTGGATGCTTGTGTATGCCTGCTTGTAGCTTAGATATCACTAGTTCTTGTTTTTATTTAAAATCTGTCTAATTAGCTTGTTAAGTAGCATAATCTGTTCTAGCTTATTTGAATGCTTATTAGTTGTTTAAATCTGCTTAATATTGGTTATTATCCTTGTTAGATATATGGTCTTTGCAAAGTTTTGGCTTAAATAGCTTTTATCAAGTTAAAAATACCAAAACAGAATTTATAGAGGTGTTTGGTTTAATTGTTTTTAAAGGTCAAAATGGGTCAAAATAAGTTGTGTCTTTTGGGTCTTCTTAGTTTAACTTAAATTCATCATAAAATCCAGTTGTTAGAAGTTTTTAAGTGTGAAATCTCAAAATCATAGGTTATATAGGTTGTTTTTTGTTTTGAATAATGGTGAACATATACCTATTTTATCAGCTAATTTGATTAAGAACTTTGAAACTTGTGTATTTGTGATGTTTTTATGTTTGTTCAAGTCTTAAAACAACTTAGAAATAGGGCTGCAATTGTTGTTTTTGATTTGATCAAAATCTGTCAAACTTGACTAAGTGTTGAAATTTTTGAAAAACTGCTTTTTCAATTGGGTTTTCTTGCTTATTCTGTATTTCAAACTGCTTTTTGAAAGTTGATATGTGTTCTTTGAGGTCTAATGTTGATCTGTTTTGAGGTCTTAGTGTCATAAGGTTCTGTTTGATTAGCTTATTGTTAAGCTCAAAAGTAATGAATTTGAAAGATAAAAACTCAACATACACTGAGTGAAAACAACCAATTTCATAAGCAATTTTCATGGCCTATTTGTGTTTCAAAATGCTTTTTCTTTGCTGATTTAGATAGCCCTTAGGACAAGCTTTAAGTGGTATAAGCCACTAAGCCATAAAGATCTGTTTTCTAGCTTAAAAATAAGCTAGAAAAGTGCCTTTTGGGTTGTTTGGCCAACAATTTTAGCCAAATAAGCTCATTTGCTCTTTTGAGCTTATGGCTTATTGAATTTGCTTATTTCGTGTTCCATATTGCTTATTAAGTTAGGATTCAAGTCTTTTTAGCTTAGTTAGTTTATTTAGAGCTTATTAGTATAATTAGTTTAGAATTTTTTTTAGTTTAGAAGCCTTTTAGCACTTTTGTCATTTAAGCTCAGTTTAAGTCCATTAAATTTGCTTATTTTTGTTCCAAATTGCTTTTTAGAAATAGCTTATCATCTGTCTTAGCTTATTTCCCTTGTTGCTTTGCTTATTTATGCCTAAAAATGCTTAACAGTTTAGGCCCCAAGTCTTTTTAGTTTACAAGCATTCTGTCACTTTTTAGAAGCTTATTCTGTGCTTATTTTTAAGTTAAAAAATGTGTTTTTTTAAGTTGTATATTTTTGCTTATATTAAGCTTTTCCAAAAAGAAAAGTTTCAAAAAGTAAAAACGGGGAAATTGGGAAGTTGAGGGTGAGCAAGGCTCGAACCCTCAACCTCAACCAACCTCTACCCGTTTCACACACACTCTTTACCGCTGCGCCCTTGGGACTTTTTCGTTATAAGTCCCAAGTGGTTTGTATTTAAGGGCTTTTTAGCCCTTAAGCTTTTCAACAGTTTTTGGCTTATTTACGGCTTATTTATAAGTTGTTTGTCCAAGTTTGTATTTTTCCTAGGTTCTTCATAGCTTAAAGTATTTTCTTGCATTTTTTCAGATTTTTCCAATTTTGTTTAGTATTTTTTATAATTAATTTAGATAAAATCCGCTTTTAATTCATATTAAATTAAATAAAAGTCAAAAAAATCTACTCCCTCCGTCCCATTTTTATTGTTCACTACTAAAAATAGATAGGGAAGTTTGATCAAGTTTACTATATTACCCTTGTTTGAAATGATTATTACAAACTTTAAAAAAAGACTTTAATTAATTAGCTAAGAGTAAAATCGTCATTCTGCTAAAAAGTAAGAAAAAGAAAGCAGTAATAAAATCATTTTTCTTAAACTGTGTATTTTTTGTCGGGGGATAATAATTTTGAGACGGAGGGAGTAATTCTTTTTAAGAAAATTTTCTTTTATCAAATAGGACTGTAGAAAATTAGATTTGCTTTCGTAGGGATAAAATTTTAGATTTTGAATTTTTAAAGAACGGGATTGAATCCCGTTAACATTTTTCGTGTTTTTAAGTTTAAATTGCTTTCATTTTTGGTTTAGTTTTCTTTGCTCTTATATTTTAGTCACTTAGGGTCAATTAAAAGTAAAAAAAATCATTTTAGTATTAAAATTTTGATAATTCAGGGTTTTAAGTCGCGTTTTTAGGATTTCCGTTATCATTGCTAGTTTAAATCCTTAATTGCTTTCGTTCTTAGCTTGATTTAAATTGCATTTTCCTGTAGAATTAGTAAACCAATCAAAATCTTGTTGAATTCAAACATCAAATATCAAACCGACTTTCGACTTTCAAATTTGCATTCCTCGTCGGGAAAACGACCCGGGAATATCATATACTACTCGGATTTCATTAATTTTCTTTCTTTAAACCTTTTCAAGGGTCACTTGATTAGGGTTGGTTAATATAAGTAGTAGTATTTATTATATTATTATTTATATATACATTAAGAAAGCAATCAAACAACCTGTACCGAACAACCTGTATCGAACAACTAATCAAACGACTCAAGTTTTCAAATTATATGGTTTATTTCTTTGACTTGTAAAATCCCGTGAAACATTTACTTGTCTTTCCTGGTTTTGTCAAGAATTGTAAAATCCCGTGTAGTTTTAATACTTAAAACACTTAAAAGACAACTTAATTAAACACAATTTCTTTCTACCACCGTTCGATCAAACAAGCTATCTTTTAACATACAAACATCTCAGTGACGACTCTTGCTGACAAAGTGATTTTTTCGGGTGCTGACAATCGTTCACCTATGTTGGAAAAAGATATGTACGATTCTTGGAAAAGCATAATGGAGCTATATATGATGAATAGACAACATGGAAGAATGATTCTTGAATCCGTTGAAAATGGTCCACTCATCTGGCCTACATCTAAGGAAATGGAGTGACTAACCAAAGAAATAATCTGAGTTATTCTGCTACGGAAGCAAAATCAAGCTGGATTTAAGATAATCAAGGCAACAATTATCATTCTTCAAGGATTACCACCAGAGGTCTATGCATTAGTTAGCAATCATAAAGTCGCCAAGGAACTTTGGGAAAGAATTCAACTTCTCATGCAAGGAACTTCATTGACGAAACAAGAAAGAGAGTGTAAGCTTTATGATAAATTTGATAAGTTCGGCTATAATAAGGGTGAATACACATTGAATTTTTACTTGATATTTTCACTACTACTCAATGACATGAACATATATACAATATGAAATTGGAACAATTTCAAATGAACACCAAGTTTTTGAATATTCTTCCTCCTGAGTGGAGCAAATTTATGACAGACGTCAAACTGGTGCGGGATTTGCACACAACTAATATTGATCAGCTTCATGCTTACTTGGGACAACACGAGTTTCATGCAAATGAAGGTCGTTTAATGCATAAACGCAATTTAGATCCGCTTACTTTTGTTGCAACCCATCAGATGACCTAGTCTCCTTATCAAACTCATCAAAACTCATACCAAAACTCTTAATTTCAACCACAAGTTTCACCATATCAGTCTCCACAACATAGTTTACCTTATCAGTCTCAACAGTACTCAAACAATCAATCATCAACACCTATTTCAATCATGTATCCATCCAATGATTATCAATCATCAGTTCACCATAATGTTTATTCTCTACCATCATCCATCCCACAATTGGAATATGCTTCCACAATTAACCAACAACCTGAATTTCCCCAACTAGACTCAAATCTAATTGTTCTAGTGTTTAAGAAAGGTGATGATCCCATCGATGCCATCAATCAGATGATGTCTTTCTTGACTGATGTTGTCACTTCCTGCTATGCTACTACCAATAACCAGCTCAGGAATTCATCAAACCCTAGGCAACAAGCTATCATTAATGATGGGAGAGTGATCTTATAACCAGTTCAGGGGAGACAAACTTATTTTGCTACAGGTAAGACTATGACCTACACTCCACGAGCAAGTGGAAGCAATTCTGGGAAACAAAGGACTGTTATTTGTTACAACTGCAAAGGGGAAGGACACATGTCCAAACAGTGCACCAAACCTAAAAGGAAACGGGATGATTTTTGGTTTAAGGATAAAGTATTGCTGGTACAAGCTCAAGCAAATTGTCAAATTCTACATGAGGAGGAACTAGCATTTTTGGCATATCTAGGAATAGCAGAAGGTCAAGCCACACAGACTGTCATTACTCACAATGCTGCTTATCAAGCCGATGATTTAGATGCATATGACTCTGATTGTGATGAACTCAACACTGCCAAAGTTTCTCTCATGGCGAATTTGTCGCATTTTGGTTTAGATGCTCTCGCCGAGGTACACAATCATGATAATGTGGATAACAATATGATTAATCAAGTTGTGCAGGCGATGCCGTCTTCTGAAAAGTCGAATGTTTGTGAACCTCTTCAGAGACTGAATAACCAGTGATAAGAATATCATTCCTTATTCTCAGTATGTGATTGAATCGCAATAGGCAGCTAATTCCAGAATTCTAACTCAACGTGCACAACAATATGCACTGATATTTATCTGTGGAATGGAACAACTGAAAACCCAGAGTATTAATTATACCAAGATAAATTTATGGACAATAAAAGTAATAATATACTTAACTGCTGATCTTGAAAGATATAAGGATCAAGTTAAAGTTTTGAAAGAAGGTCAAAATATTGATTTAAGGAATAATGATAACGTTTCAGATTCAAGTGCACAATCTGTAGAGATTGATCATCTTAAACAAACTCTTTCTGAACATTTAAAAGAAAAGGAATCTTTAATGCAAACAGTTACTCTTCTCAAAATGATTTTAAGAAAGATGAATCTAGGAACATCGATAGAGAGATTGCTTAGAAAAGATGATCAAACAGCTAGATAATATTGTTTTTAAAAGAGATCAATCTGCACAACTATTCACATGTTGATGAAACCTCAGTTTTTCTATGATCATACCACTAAACAAGCTCTAGGTTTTCAAAATCCTTTCTATCTGAAGAAAGCTCAGCAGTTGGAACCAAAGCTTTATGATGGTATTGCCATTAAGAATACAAGTGCTATGTGGATTCTGACTCCGAAGAGACCCTAATGCTTGCTTGAAGAGAGTCCGTTCAAAAATGATTTTAAATCAAATGGATCCTATGAAGATTAGAAAAGAAAGTCAATACTAACACCAGTCAATTTAAAAGATTGTTACTTAACCAACAATTCCTCAGATTTTGAAACATGAATTGTTCCACAGAACTTAATTATCTGCTGAACAAGCCTTTTGGTTCTCAAATTATGGAATTTCTCCAGATCCCACTCTTTTAGAGAGCTTGGGGGGGGGACCCACCAAAGTTAAGGTTCCAAAAGAACTTCCTAAAGTCAGCATGGTTAATACGAGTTTGAAGAAACTTAAACACCATCTTGCTGGTTTTGACGTGGTTGTCAAAAGAAAGAACCACGACCACAGCCATCACTGAGGGCTCATGGGGGTTTGAACATACAAAAGCTTGTTTTAGGGAAGAAATAATTCCATTTGTAAAAGCTCTAAAGGACTTGTTTAACACATTTGATCAATACTTAATTGATGAACTTTTTGAAGTCTAAAATGTCTTTCATCAAATGGAACAGGCTGCGGAACAACATCGTTTAGAGTAAAAAACATTTGAAGTTAAAATGAATCAAGTTTTGAACAAAAACGAACTGACTCTTGGTAACAAATCATTAACAAGATATTGTGACAAAAATATGAATACCTTCTGTGGATAATAGCTACTGTGAATGTGCATGAATGAAAAAGTGTCTAAAACTTGAGAACTGAGCTTCTCAACTAAGAGGAATTTCATTGAAAAGAGATTTACGATAAACTGTTCAAAAGTTTTACCTCTTGAAAAACATTGCATCCTTTAAAAGTTGATACTCAACTAAATCAGGGGAAAAATTTTCTAAATGGACAATTCAGTTTCAAATCAAAGTTGCTCAAGTTTTGATTAATTTTTTGAATTAAATAATTGTATGAATTAAATGATTTAAAAGCTCAATCTACAAGAGAAAGACACGGTCATAAAGAAGTTGAAAGAGAGAATTAAATCTCTAAGTGGAAAAATGAATGAGGATAAGATTAAAAAGGACTTAGAGGAGATTGAAACAATAAATATTGAATTGGATCATAGGGTGTCAAAGCGTTATTGCCTGAGATGAGCATTTGAACATATTTATAACAACGTTATGACTCGATTAAACCAAGCACGTATTCGTCCAAAGAACATGTGATGGATTAAATTAATCAAAGTTAATATAAAAGTCTGTGGAAATCTCTGATTTAAATGCTCATCTTCAAGAAAATGTTTTGGAAATTACAGATCTCAAGGATGAATTAAGAAAACTTAAAGGAAAAGCTCTAGTTGATAATGTTGTTACAAAACACACTATTGATCCAGAGATGTTTAAGAATGATGAGGACCCAATAACACCCAAAATGTGAATAATAGGACACTCACTCCTACCTATATTAAGTACACTCAGAAGAAGCCTGCAGTCTTAAAGATCTAGTAGAACATGTTAAAGCTAATTATCCACTAGATCATCCCTTAGAATCTGCCTGTAGGTATACTAAATGAAATTCAGGATTTGCTTACAAACATTAGTAAAACCTGCCCTAGTATCAATAATTCTGGTGAAAAATTAGTGGCTTGTGACCCCAAAGAACAAGGACAAAAGAGTTAGATTCCCTGAGCCCATCACATCCTCAGGAAACACAAACACAAAAACAGCTTCTTCATCGAACTTAGTTTCAAACAAACCTAATGTTGTCTTCTACAGGAATAAAACCAGTCTACTAGTGATACGGATCACAGCCTTAGACAATAAAAGAAAGATAATATTTAGCAAACACCAAGTAGTACTTAGAAGAATAAAGTAGAAGCCCACCAAGAAAGTTAAATCTAGTTTTGAAAATAAAGAATGTGTTGTTGCCACCTAAATGAACTACTAATGTGAAAAGCATTCCAAGCTTAATGCGAATTCTATGAACTTAAATGTGTTAAGTGTAATGTTGGCATGCTTCTGAGTAATCAGATTTTGTGTGTTTCCTGATTTTATCAATAAATGCTCGTGTAAAATCTAAATCTGCTAAGAAAAATTCAAAGAGAAAAGTTTAAGAAACCAACGAAAGGTGTTATACCACATAAATGATATATTTGGAGACCTACTGGTCGGACCTTCACTATAGTAGGAAATGCGTGCAATTTAACTAGGATTACCACAACTACTGAAGTGCCCCTTAGGAAACCAACTGCTCTAAATAATGAAACACCTAAACCTGTCGTAACATTGGTTTACTCATGGAAACCTAGGAAATCTAAATCTAACGTTTCTGTTAGCAAATCTAAGGTTCTTAAATCTGTATCTGCTAACAAAAAGGAACCCAGTCAATCTTGGGGATCCATAAGTTTTTCCGATGTTCCATCTCCCTCTCTTGATGAATCAGGTCATCCGCAAATGTTTCCTGGATTAGAGTTTTTCTTCGGCTGCTCCAAGCATATGACAGAAGATCGCTCTCAGCTCACCAATTTCGTCAATAAATTTTTGGGTACAGTCAAATTCGGAAATGATTACGTGGCAAAGATATTGGGATACGGTGATTATTAGATTAGGAATGTTACGATATGAAGGGTTTGTAGAAGGAATTGGACACAACTTATTCTCCGTTGGGCAATTCTGTGATTCGAATCTTGAAGTTGCTTTTCGCTAACACACCTGCTTCATTCGTAATCTAGAAGGTGTTGATCTATTGACTGGATCTCGAGGAAGCAATCTGTATACTCTATCTCTTAGAGATATGATGGCGTCCTCTCCTATATGTCTCTTGCAAAGGCCTCAAAGACTAAGTCCTGGCTATGGCACCGACGTCTGTCTCATCTGAACATTGGTGCAATCAACCATTTAGCTAGATACGGTCTTGTTCGAGGTCTCCCTAAGCTAAAGTTTAAAAAGGACCATCTGTGTTCTGCATGTGTAATGGGCAAAAGCAAGAAGAAACCCCACAAACCTAAATCTAAAGACACCAACCAAGAAAAACTCTATCTTTTGCACATGGATCTTTGTGGACCAATGAGTGTCGCAAGTGTTAATGGAAAGAAGTACATCCTCGTCATTGTGGATGATTACTCTCGATTTACATGGGTTAAGTGCTTAAGGTCAAAAGGATGTAAGCTCCAATTTTAATAAACAATTTCTCAAGATGATCCAAGTGCGGCTTAAAGTGCTTGTCCAACGAATAAGAACAGATAATGGAACTGAATTTGTTAATCAAACTTTGCGTGAATATTATGAGAAGGTTGGCATCTATCATGAAACATCTGTTGCTCTCTCTCCACAGCAAAATGGTGTCGTTGAAAGAACGTAATCGTACGCTAATTGGAGCTGCCCGCACAATATTAATTTATGCAAAAGCTCCGTTATTCTTATGGGCAGAAGCAGTTGCTACCGCATGTTACACCCAAAATCGTTCCATCGTACGTCTTCGTCACGGCAAAACACCATATGAGCTTTTACATGAAAAACTTCCTGACTTATCGTTCTTCCATGTATTTGGTGCACTCTGCTATCCGACAAATGATAGTGAGAACTTGGGTAAGTTACAACCGAAGGCTGATATTGGTATTTTCATTGGCTATGCACCCACAAAAAAAGCATTTCGAATTTACAACCGACATACCAGACGTATTATCGAAACAATTCTTGTAGAATTTGATGAGCTGACTGCAATGGCTTCTGAACACAGCATTTCAGGACACGCGCTTCATGAAATGACTCCTGCAACAATCAGTTCAGGACTCGTGCCAAACCTTCCTCCTTCAACACCGTTAGTCCCACCTTTAAGAATTAATTGGGATATTTTGTTTCAACTACTGTTTGGTAAATTACTCAACCATCCATCAAGTGTTGATCGCCCAACCCCTGAAGTCATTGCTTTAATTGCTAAAGTAGTAGCTCTAGAACCCGCTGCATCAACCAGTTCACCTTTATTAACAACTGTTAACCGAGATGCACCATCACCTAGTAACTCTTAAACAACACCCGAAACTCAATATCTTATCCTTCCAAATGATGTTGAAGAATACAATCATGATTTAGATGTTGCACACATGAATAACAATCCGTTCTTTGGTATTACAATTCCAGAAAATGATTCTGACGCCATCTTTACCTTCGGATGTTATTCCTACTGTTGAGGCAAACTCTGTTCTAAACATCAGATTACGTTACCAAATAGACCAAGAAATCTTTAGACCAACATCATTGGTGAACACAAAGGCTGTTTTCCACAAGACTCCAACACCATGAACAAGCTTTAATTTTGTTACTACGATGCCTTTTCTTACAACATTTATAACCAAAGAAACTTTCAAGACCGCATTAATTCAAGCATGATTAGGATTGAAGCAATTGCAAGAATGAGTAACATGAATTCGATATTCTTGAAGTTCATGGGAACTCGTTCAACGTCCAGATAAATGATGATTATAACTTTAAATGGATTTAGAAGGTGAAACATGATGAAATTGGGAGGAATTCTAAGAGAACAAGACTCGCCTTGGTTTGCTCGTGGGTTACCGTCAAGAAGAGGGGAATTGATTTTGGAGGAATCCTTTGCTCCATGGCTAGACCTTGATGCTATTCCGAGAATTTTCCTTGAATATGCTGCTCACATGAATATGATCATCTACCAAATGGATGTTAAGACGACATTCTTGAACGGTATTCTGCGCGAAGAAGTTTATGTCAGCCAACTAGACAGGTTTGTGGATCAAGACAATCCGAATCATGTGTATAAGCTTAAGAAGGCTCTATATGGGTTGAAACAAGCTCCTTGCGTGTGGTACGATCTACTGTCGAAGTTTCTACTCTCTTAGGAATTCTCTAAAGGAACCGTGGATCCCACATTGTTCATTAGAAGACAAGGCAAAGATATTCTCCTGGTACAAATTTATGTTGATGATATAATCTTTGTGTCTACTACACCTGAATTATGTGACCAATTTTCAAAAATAATGTGTTTAAAGTTTAATATGTCAATGATGGGCAAAATATCATTTTTCCTAAGACTACAAATTTTACAAAGTCCTAGAGGCATCTTTTTAAATCAGTCTAAATATGCTCTAGAATCATTGAAAAAAATATGGTATGGAATCTAGCGACCTATGAAAATCCATAGTAATATAGTAGTTTGATAACCACATATAATTTAAATATAGCTTCAGACATCACCACCGTCTATTTTTAATTTTGGAAATCGTTTGTAATAGAGTGAAAACGTTTAAAATTACAGATTTAGAAAAACAAAACTGGCATATCATTCGCCTTATTAAAAGCCCGATTTGCCGTTTCTAAATTCCGCGACGGGGGGGGGGCGAGAGCTTTCGTATTAGGACGAGTTAATCAAAATTTGGACATTTTTATAATTTGGACCTCCTGGAGAACATTAACATTTTTACTGTCACAACCAGACCCAAAATATATTTCTATAAGTTTTTTGTAATCCGTAAAACTCTATTATACGCCGTATTTTTCTTCGTTAAAGCACCGTTTTTATCGATTCTTTTCAGCACGTTCTCGAAATTGAAAAGTTCTATATACTAAGATGATTTACAAAATATAAAAGTTTCTGACATGAATAGTAACTTTTATAAAAATTGTTTTATAAAAGTATTAATTGTCATAAACTCGCGAAATTCATATCTCATTCGTTATTAATTGAAAAATTACGATTCTTATCTTTTTCGAATCCTAAAAATATGTGTAATCTATTAAAAATACTAAACTTTCTATTTAAGAAAATGATATAATTTTGGGTATTGGGTATAAAAGTGGGTATTTGTTGAAGTGTAGACAAGTTTTGGTGGTTCCGGGTATGCCTAAACGTACTTTATCGCGAAACGTAAACACTTTACGCAACCAATAAAAATAAAATGAACAAAGACCATAATTATTCTCAAAATAATTTATTTGAATACTTGATTGATGTAACGTTAATTGTTTGAATGCCCGTTTACAATTGAACGACAATTTTTAGTCTTACGCGATATAACTTAAACTTTTACGATTACAACAAACCCTACAATACAAAAGATACATTGTGGATTTATCGACGTCGTCAATGACTGAAAAACATAGGGGCTGTTATAGACTTCCCCTGTTAAACGAGCCTTGTCCTCAAGGCTCACGATGCAGCACTTGACGACGGTGCGGTCTTGGTGAATGAGGGTGTGGTATTTCTTCCTTGAATTAGGTCTTCACATGTCCCCCCACGTGAACTCAGGACCTCTCTTGGAGTTCCATCGAACCTTGACTAATGGGATCCGGCTTCGCTTCAACCATTTAACTTCACGGCCCACTATTTCTACTGGTTCCTCAACAAAATGAAGCTTGTCATCAAGATGAAGTCCATCCAACAGAACGGCTAATGGTTCGTCGGCATGATACTTTTTCAGGTTAGACACATGGAATGTATTATGAACTCTGCTCAGCTCTTCAGGAAGCTCGAGCTTGTAAGCAACCTCTCCAACCTTTTCTAACACCTTGAAAGGTCCAACATACCTGGGGTTTAACTTCCCCCGTTTGCCAAAACGTACGACCCCTTTCCAAGGCAAAACTTTAAGCATAACTTTATCCCCGACTTGGAATTCCATCGGTTTACGCTTCAGATCGGCGTAACTCTTCTGTCGATCATGAGCGGCTTGCATCCTTTGCTTGATTTGGATGATTTTCTCAGTGGTCTCTTGAATTAGTTCTGGACTGAGGATTTGAGCTTCCCCAACTTCGGTCCAACAAACAGGTGAACGACACTTTCGACCATAAAGTGCTTCGAATGGTGCGGCCTTGATACTAGCGTGATAGCTATTGTTGTATGAAAACTCGACTAAATGGCAATGGTTTAACCAAACCTTTCCAAAATCCCGATCGCACAAGCACGCACAAATCCTTGAGAGTTTGAATGGTCCCTCTCCCTCTCGCTTTCCCGCTGATGTGGATGGTACGCAGTACTCATATCCAAATTAGTACCCAAAACGTTCTGAAGTGACCTCCAAAAATTGGATGCGAATCTCGTATCACGATACCAATGATTGAGATAGGTAATCCATGTCTCGTGACCACCTCCTTTAGGTACATTCTTGCAAGTTTATCCAAAGGATCAGTCTTCTCTCAACGGTGTGAAGATCGCAGACTTAGTGAGTCGGTCAACGATCACCCAAATGGTGTCGTAGCCTTGCGACGTCTTAGGAAGCTTCGTAACAAAATCCATAGTGATGTTGTCCCACTTCCATTCAGGTATCTTGGGTTGTACCAACAATCCTGATGGTCTTTGATGTTCAGCCTTGACCTTAGCACATGTCAAACACTTGCTAACATAGGTGGCGATGTCGGCTTTCATATTGGGCCACCAATATAGCTTCTTCATACTATATCTTGGTACATGTGTCGGAACCCGGATGTATAGAGTACTTTGATTTGTGGGACTCGTGCATGATCACAGTCCGCAAATCGCCATAACAAGGTAGCCAACTCCTGCCATTGAGGCATAGGGTTCCATCCGCACGGGGTTCCAACTTTTCCGTCCTAATCGCCTCTGGATTTTTAGCGTTTTCAACCAACATTCCTCCAACATCTTCATTCTTGATGTTCTCTGGTTTTCGTGCTTTAGTTTGAGCATCTGCAAGCTTGTTTTGGGAAGATCCCAAACTAATAGTCAATGACTAAGTCTCGTACTCTTTATCGGCGGTTCTCGTTCTTATTTCCTTCTCAAGCATCATCAACGACATTGGTTTCCCCGGGTTGCTAACGAATATCGCAATCGTACTCACAAGGCAACCTAACCATCGACGTTGTCTCATGTTTTAGTGTACCATCTGACAAGATGTGTTGTAAGTTCTTATGATCAGTGAACACATATAATGAACATTTGGTTTCGTACAAAGTAGTGCCTCCAAATCTTGAGAGCGAACAACTACACTGCCCAAGTTCAAAATCAAGCGTCGTAATAGTCTTCTCATGAATTTTTCAACTGCGTGATGCATAAGAAATCACCTTTTCTCTTTGCATCAACACACAGCGCCCAAAACCGCTTCTTTGAAGCATCATCAGTATGCGATGCAAATCTTCGCTTACCTCAGGTAAGGCAAGGATTGGTGCACTGCACAATTTCTGCTTTAATAGTTGAAAAGCTGCTTCTTGTTTATCACCCAACTCAAACTTAACCTTCTTTTGGGTGAGCTTAGTCATAGGTTTGGCGATCTTCAAAAACCCTTCAATGAATCTTCGATAATACCCAGCAAGACCTAAAAATTAGCAAATCTCCGTTGGTGACTAGGAGAGATGACCAATCTTAATGATCAATCTTGGCTGGATCCACATGAATGCCTTCATCTATCAATCACGTGACCGAGGAAAACTTACTTTGGGAATCCAAAATTCACACTTGGAAATTTGGCATACAACTCCTCTTTCTTAAGCAACTCTAAGATTAGCTTAAGGTGCTCTTTGTGTTCTTGCTTGTTCTTCGAATATATCAGAATATCGTCAATAAAGACAATCACAAATTAATCCAAATATGTGTTGCACATACGCCGATTCATACGGTCCCATGAATACTGCATTGCGTTTGTCAAACCCAACGGCATAACTTGAAATCATAATGTGCCGTAAACGAGTTCAAGCAGTCTTCGAAATGTCATCTTCTCGTACCCTCATTTAGGTGGATACCCTGACCTTAGGTCCGATCTTGCGAAGTAGACACTCGACCCATGAAGCTGATTCAAATAAATCGTCAATTCTGGGGAGTGAGTTAACTGGTTCTTCCCTGTCAGTTATGTTTAATTCCCGATAGTCAATACACACCAGAATGTCCATCTTCTTCTTAACAAACAAGTCCAGAGCTCCCCAGGGTAGGAACTGGTGGCTTAAAAGCCCTTTGTCAGGACACAAGCTCTTTCAGTTGCTCCGATAGACTCTTTCATTCGGCAAGGCGCCCAATCATAGGTTGCCCTGCTACAGGTGAGAGCACCAGGGTACCAAATCAATTTGAAACTCCCACTTGTCGATTCGGATAAGACCCGGCAAGTCCACAGGACATACTCAGGTAAAGTCCCGAACTATTTGGCACGTCCTCAATGTCGCCTTTCATTTTCACCGACTTGTCTTCAACCTCCTTTGCAGTGACATGTGCCAAAAAGATAGGAAATCCTTTTTGCATGTACTTCTGTGTTTTAGTGCACGAAATGATGTTTAATCGTGTCACATTTCCCCAGTTACTTCCATCACCGTGTATGATTAAGGTTTCATTTCTCTAGGGGATGCGAACAATCTTCTCGACACACTCAATAACCACTTGGTACTTCGCCAACCAATCCATACCGATTATAGCATCAAAACTACCAAGTTCTACAGGCATTTAAGATTATGGTTGAATGATGGATTAGGAAGTTTTAAATATTGCAATCACACAAAGGATAGTGTTTATCCCAATTATTCTCCCGTCAGCTAGTTCGACATCATAATAGTGATCTAGGGTAGATGGCGTGATGTCAATTTGGGAGCTAAATGCAATAGACATAAAACTCCTATCGGCACCCGTATCAAATAAGATATAAGCATAGCGGTTGTTTAGAAGGAACGTACCCGCAACGACGTTGTCTGGGTTTTCCCCCGCATTTCCAACCACATACACCTTGGAGCTCTGTCATTCCCAGCTTGATTACCACGGTCATTGTTTTTCAGTTTTGGGCAGTTTCTTTTAAAGTGACCTTGAGCTCCGCACTCATAGCAACCATTTCCCTTCTGATTATTGTTGTTGTTGTTGCGGTTGTTGTTGTTAGCATTTGCAGGTCGGCTTCTACAATCCTTGGCCAGATGGCCAACCTTTTTGCAGTTATTGGCACCTAGGTGGACAAGGAACCCTGTCATGATGTAATCACACTGGAACACAGAGGTTTAGACCCGGCGTAAATGGTTCCATGTCACATAGCTGCAGTGTAGGCTGGCCTGTGTTCATGCCTCTTATTCTGATGTTGTTTGGTGTTTTGGATTGTTCCTTAGAAAGATCATCATACTTTCTTTTCTTTTCTGCCCGAAACGCTCACATAGGCATGGTCATCTCATCCATACAACTATCAGTTGTAAACTCGATAGCCTCTTGCATGGTTTTCGGCTTTGATGCCTTTACACTGCCAAGTATCATATCGGGCAAGCCATCGATATACTTTTCAATCTTGTCTACCTCTTCTGGGAACATCCTAGAACACATTAAAGCTAGTTGTTGAAATCGTCGATTATAGGCCACCACATCGGTGCCCTTAACCTTAAGATTTTCCACATCCAGATCATAATCTTCTTGATCCGCACCCCTCTGTTAGTATTTATAAGTCATCATTATCTTTAGTGTTGCCCATGAAGGCAAATGAGCTACTTTCGGGAGTAGTGGTCTTAACATGGTATTCCACCTGTAAATACATCGCTTGTAGAGTGCAATCGCAAAAATTTTGACTTGACAAGATAAGTGCAAGTTGCTAAATGCTACACACAGACTACCATATTTCTCAAACCATCGAGTGACTCTGACGACTCCCTCAGTGCCTTTAAAGTCTAAAGGTTTTCATTTCAAAAATTCCGAGTAAGAGCATTCGCGAACAGCTTGTGCTGGCCTTGGTCTTGAACCATTGCTGTCATAGCCATTTCTAACTCTACTTGCTTCTGCTTCAGCCATTGCAGCAACAACTCCTTAGTCAATTAAGGCCTGAAGTTGTGCCTCAGTAACAGTTGTGGTGGTTGTCGTTGGGGCTGGTGTAACTGGTGTTGACCTTGTGGTTCATTTTGGTGTCCATTTTACCATCATCACAATAAATACAAAATACCCGTTAGATTTTAATACAATCATAACGTGGACATAAACATATGCATCATAAATAAAAATCCGATCACATCACACAGTGATACATACAACCAACACACAACAAGATCGACATAACATAAACATCCATTCCATAAATAATCAGGAAATATACAAAAGACTTCTGTTTGGTATCACAATTGATTCCAATCGCTAGGTTAACAAAATGGAAAATCAACAATAGAGCCCTACTTACTAGCCGGGAGTTACCCGTAATACTTAGTAGGCTATACAACATAGCTAAACAAAAGACAAAAGATCCATATCGATAGCTAATCAAAACAAGAAAATGATACCGTCTGCTAGCTTGGATTTAACCATAAAACTTAGCATGGCTATATAGTAATAAGCTACAATAATGGTATAAAATAACCCACTATGAACTAACAACCAAGTATCCCTCTAAGGTGTCAACACGTGGACCAGCCTTCCAAAGCCTGAATATTGCATGATATGCCCGTCGCCTATCATTCTGCGTCCCTAGACGCTGCCACTACTAGGCGACAGCCCTGAGTCTCTAACACTGTAACCCGTGCCTCTAATGCCCTGCTGTAAGCCTCAGATCTAGCCAAGTCCTGACGGGTCTGAATACTCTCTTGCTCGTAAGCAAGTCTCCCTCTCCTTAATACGTCAAACTCAACTTCACAAGCAGCACGAATCCTTTTGTGGCATCATGATTGTTCGTGGAGTAAAACTAAACTCAGTACTCATGTCTACTGCGAACATCTACCTAGTAACTGACCCTCAAGTTGACCACCTCTAAGGCGGCCATCATCCTCCTCTCAGTATCTCGGACCCTAGTCTCCACAGTGTCTATAGAACTGCAATCGACCCTACGGGCCATAGTGGGTCCTGGCTGTCTCGCAGCAGCAGCAGCAAAACTCTCCCCAACCTCACACCCAGGTCTGGGAGCAGTAAGTAGACTTTATGCCTTTATTATGCTTTGATATGACACCATGATTATGACGTTTCGGCCTCCTTTCCAGAGTGGGTCGTTACAACAATGGTGGTGTCCCTGATGGGAGTAGTGGATGATAGGTGGATGGTGTTGCAGCTCTCATCTGAGCCATGGTTGCTCTAGTACGTGGGGGTCGGATAAGTGAGGGTAAAAAGGATGGTGGTGGTGGAGGTGCAGAAGCAACCTCAGTAATGTATCCCTCTATAGGTGCCTCATCCTCAGCTGGCACTAAGTCCTCAGGCTCAGGAATGTACACTGATACATGATCCTCCAGCTCCATGGGATCAGGTACATACTCTGGAGAACATGGTGCCTGCTCTAGTAACTGTCTGGCAGCCTCCTCGTAAGGATCCTCAGATGGGATACTCCATGATCGTGCCTCAGAGTGAACAGAAGTATAGGTAACTGCGGAATCAGCTGACATGACTGCTGTGACCAGCAGAAATAACTTATATGAGTATATTATATAAGGCTCTTATTGCAATATACGTAATATATTATAAACACGTATATCAATTATGAATGCATCTAGTATAACCAACTAATGCAACAACTAGTGTGTGTCCCGTAAAAACCCCTTTGTATGAATGCAATGTTTGAAAACGGTTATAGTCCAGCAAAAACATTTGACCTGGTTCTCTATAACCTTGGCTCTTGATACCAATCTGTAACACCCCCAAATTGGGTCGCAGCGGAATAAGGATCCTCTGGGCACTGTTACTTCATAGAATCAATAACACCAGATGAAATATAAACGACCAAAAGTCGTTAAAAAATCTGATACATTGGAATTAACAAAGTATTGTTACATAAGCAGAAGCTTCACTTGTCTACTTGTTCAAAATACAAAGATTTCTAGCCCATAACAGTTATACAAAATGTAATGCGACAAAATCTTTAATGCATGATATTCAAATCAAAACCACCAATGTATCCCTGGCACCTCGTGCCTATTGACCACCTGAAAACATTGCTTTAAAACGTCAACAAAAAATGTTGGATGCATTCCATTTAGTAAAAAAAATATGCAGGACCGCAAGACTTTCCTCGTGATAAAGCAACAGATGCAGACATCACAAAATCCGATTACGTTTTCCTAAGCTCATGACACTGAAGCTCGACAATTATATTTGCAATAATAAATATTGCTATTATGCCCGATCAGATGTTCAACCCTAAACATCCCGAATCCGACATGCTATAACGTTCGTTCTCGGTGATACCTAATCACCCGAACGGGGAGGTCAATCCCAAATAGATCTATTCATAACATTCGCGCTCACATAATGTAATTCACAACTACATCTAGCAAATGACATTCGGGGGGGGATAATAGGACCTCAACTTGGTTAAATCGCTACCTAGGCAAACACGTAATCAATATAAAATATACACTTGCGTCCAATTTATAAAACAAAGCATTTTTCCACCCCAAAGTTATAAAATATTAAAATCGTAAAAATGTGGGCCTACGAACTCACCTTGAGTTCTGATAATCTAAATATCACAGATAACGCGTCACGTAAATGATCGAATGCAACCTAAATGAAACAAAGGTCCGTAGAAGACAAAATCGCTTCGATTAACTAACATATATACAAGTCTATGTTAGTTACATCATACTATCGTTGGGCTATCATAATTTAAGAGGTCATGTAGTGACGTATGAGGAGCTAGGACACTTTAAATCGTAAATCCAACAACTCGTCGATACGCCACCCCGAAGAGGCCTCATATGCAACTCTCTAGTAATTGATAGGTACTATTGATAACCTACATATAATTCGATATAGCTTCATCACCTCATTTGTAATTTAGAAATCGTTGTTATAGAGTGAAAACGTTTATAATTACAGTTTTAGTAAAACTGGCATAACTTTCGCGTTTTAAACCCGTTTCTCGCGTTTCTTACGCCACGATTTTTTTTGTTTAGGACGAGTATCAATAATTTGACATTTTCATAATTTGGACCTCCTGGTGAACAGTAACTTTTACTGTTCACACCAGACCCTAAATATATTTATATAGTTTTTGTTATCGTAAAACTCGTATACGCCGTATTTTCTTCGTTAATGCTCCGATTTTTCTTTTAGCGCTTCTTTCGAGCACGTTCTCATAATTGAAAAGTATCTATATATCTATGATTTACAAAAAATAACAGTTCTGTCATGAATAGTAACTTTTATAAAAATTATTTTATAAAAGTATTAATTGTCGTAAACTCGCGAAATTCATAACTCATTCGTTATTAATTGAAAAATTACGATTCTTATCATTTTGGAATCCTAAAAATATGTGTAATCTGTTAAAAATACTAAACTTTCTGTTTTAGAAATATTTTATAACTTGCTTTTATAAAAGTTATTTTATAAACCCGTTTAATTAACGTATAACTCGTAATTAGCGTATCTTTTTCGTTATTAATCCGTTTTTCGAGTTTCTTACCTTTTTGGAATCGTCATGAGACGTATTATTTTTATAAAATGTCAAACCCACTGTTGGAAATTCGGATTCCAAACAGCCCCTTAATGATACATATATATACCTATTTGTTTAACTTGTTTTATATACTTTTCAACTAAGTAAATTTCCACAAGTTCTTAATAACTCATAATATACTATGTTATACATATAGTAATGTACTTAGGTCCATGATTTGTCTATTTTTCCAAGATAACAGGTTCATAACTTTTACATAAAATCATAAATTTCCTTAAGTACTTTAAAAACCTTAATTTGTACATATATATTTTTATACTTAACCAACATGGTACATCACTTATACTTCCATTATATCATAATATTAACAACATCATAACATAAGAAAAAGTGTACAAAATGTTCATCACAAGTAAAAACTCTATTTACATGTTCAAAAGTCCTAAATGGTGATTTAGCTATATAAACATCATTTACACATATAATCATAAGAAATAAAGAGATTAAGGTTTTTAGATGACCTTATGATGAACAATGATGATAGACAACACAATCTAAACCATTGTTTAGATTAAAAACCCAAGCTTGCACACTTGAAACCCTAGTTTTCTCAAGAAAACCCTAATCTTGCAATAACTTGATTAAACCTTGAAAACCTTTAACCAATGCTTGCAAACACCTTAGTATGTCTTA
This sequence comes from Tanacetum coccineum, assembly GCA_026074375.1. NCBI lineage: Eukaryota > Viridiplantae > Streptophyta > Magnoliopsida > Asterales > Asteraceae > Tanacetum > Tanacetum coccineum. Next base: position 52,308 of record BQNB010019054.1, read on the forward strand.
GGAATGATATGCATATGTGTGTATGATCTTATAAAATCAAGGTATGGATTGTGTATAGTTGTGGTTTGATGCCGTAGGTTTTGAGGGAGAAAGAGGGAGTGTTTGTGAAATTTTTACTTGTTAAATGGAAGTGTGAGTTCACTTGCATAGTAAGCCTTTTATAGCATGAGTTAACTAGCTATTGGTTGCCTTAACCTAACCATGGTTAAACTATGAATGACTAGCTTGTAAGAAAAGCATGGTGTTGGTGTAAGAAAGCATGGGAATGTTGAGTGTGTAAGTAAACTTGTAAGAAAATATTGACTAACTTGATTTACTTGCACATGGTTTTCATTCTAGAAGAGTTGACAATATCTTTGTGTGTTTTATTCACCAAAACCGGCCCTATGGCTTTCTTGGTTAAGAAAATGATATAATTTTGGGTATTGGGTATAAAAGTGGGTATTTGTTGAAGTGTAGACAAATTAATGTGGTTCCGGGTATGCCTAAACATGCTTTATCGCGAAACGTACATAATTTACGTAACCGATAAAAATAAAATAAACAAAGACCATAATTATTCTCAAAATAATTATTTAATACTTGATTGATGTAAACGCTTAATTGTTTGATGCCCGTTTACATTGAATAATCACTTTTAGCTTACGCGATTTAACTTAACACTTTAATCTTAAAAGCAAACGCGTACAACACTAAAATGAATAGTAGGTTTATCGACGTCGTCAATGACTTGAAAACACGGGGTGTTATACTTGGTGGCTGGGTCTAGAGTAGTCTCCTAGGGTCCAGATAGGATTTTCGTTTCCCATGGAGGTCAACGAAAATATTTTACAAAAAAAATAACACAAAGAAAAGATAGAATAAAGAAAGCTAATTGACATAAAATAAAATTCTCACTAGATAGGAATCAAGCGAGTAGACCTAAGCTAGATAAAGTTCGAAACCTAACTATTCCTCGGCAGCGGCGCCAAAAACTTGATGTGGGTGTTGCGACTCACAAAGAGTTTTACAACTCTCTAGGCAGTGTACCTAACCGTTGTAGTGTAGTATAGGCAAGACTCGAGTGTTGTTATCGTTCTCTAGGGGAATAGTTTGGGAAGGCTCGAACATAATATAACAGAGGTCTAAGGGGTTGAAAGAAGTTTATATTTTGTATTTTATATTTTTATGAAAGCAGGTAAAATTCAGGTTTTCGAGGTTGGTTTTGGTTTTATCTAATTAAACTAATAACAAATATAAACTAATTTTGTTGAGAACTTATATGGTAAACGAACGTATTTACTTAATCATTCACTACTCCTTAGTTTGCTTCTCCTAATTCTATTGCTTTGTCAAACTTGTGATGATCTGTGTAAGTATTTCCTTAGTCATGAACGAATTACACGAAAACACCGTCTATGTAATATTCCGTTAAGGCAAAGCACATGTAAGATAGTATGAAGACTATTACAAGGCCCCTAAGAGTACATTACATGCATTAAAATACTTAAGAGGGATCAAGCATATTAGGGGTAAGATAATATGAAGACTGTTACCAATAATATCCTTTCTACACACTCGCGTTTCCCTAGACGTCTATGCTAATGTAATATTTTATAGCCAGTTTTCTAGAGCATAACGCGCACATCCATCACAAGAAGCAATATTAAAAGGATCTACAAACTAAGTTTCATGCAATCATAAGTAAATACTAATGGATCTAGCCTAACATATTAAAAGGAAGCGAAGAACAAGAATAAATCAAACAACACATAGACATATTGAATGATACAAGATAGAAGACTTCACTTGATTAAAACATGTGTTTAAGGCTGATACAAGAGGGTTTTGACACCTTAAAAACGAGCCTAATAGCTGCTACAATCGACTTCTAAAGATAGGGTTCGTCTCCCAAAAGTTACACACTTAAAACCCTAAAAACGAGTTTGTATATATAGGAAAACAGGCGTGACGATGTCACGTTATAATCCTGATGCCGTTGCCCCGCCGTATCTTCTATGGCTTCTTTAAGTTGGTTGGATATGACGTTGTGGCCAAAATTCTGACGCCATCCTTTGTACGTCCTGACGCCGTCACATGTAACTGTGACGCCGTCTCCAGCCACTGTATGCATTTTCTTCATTATATTTGGTGTAGAGTTGTAATCTTGTCCGTTTCTCCTCTAAATGAGCCCAAGTCACGTGTATTTCCTCCAAAAGCCATCCAAGTGCTAAAAACACAAAAAAGAACGATTAAGTACATAATTTGGGCATATTTGCATGATTTAAGGGGTTAAATGACCTTGAAAAAGTGTATAAAACGACACCTCATCAAGGACCAAGCGTGCAAGTGACGTGTAGAATATTTATTGTGTATTTGGCGGGAAATGAAACCAATAAAACGCATTGAGGGACCAACAGTGCAAGTTACAAAAACACTAACAAAACCACTAGGTAACCCGACGGGCAACAGTCATAAAGTCTATGTCTTTTTTACTAGACAAAAACACAAACCAAGTCAAACTTAGAAAACCGTTTCAAGAATGTCTTCATCTTCTTCCATCCCTCATATAGAGTGTAAATGTGGGCTTCCATTGATGACGCCCACCTCTTGGACACGTGAAAACCCTGCTAGACGATTTGGTGTTTGCCCTGACATATATGTAAGTCGTTGCATTTTTCTAGATCTTATTTTATTAGCTAATTATAAATTCTCTTATTTTTTGAAAAAAAAATGAATCAAGCACTGTAAAAAATGGCATTGGTATGATCCATAGTTAGAGAATAAACAGTACAAATATCATTTGTATGAGATGCATCTACTTCTTAATCCCTCGCAAAAAGAAGAACTAGAAAATGAAGTAAGAAGCCAAGAAGAACTTGCAGTCCTTCAAGTTGAGTTTGCTGATATGGAAGGTCAAATACGACAACTCATGGAAGAATTGAAGAAAAGTCAGAAGAATGTTTTCTTTTGGAAGTCAATTGTGATAGTGTTTGGGGTAGTGGCTTCGTTTATTGTTGTTATGAATTAATTAGTTGGGGTTTATTTAGTCTAATCAGTTGTATGAATTATCCTTGATTAGTTGTTGTTCTTGGTGCCAAATGGTTATACAAATTATTTGACTTTTCCTAAATCATACATGTGAACCCAATTGACTTTTTCTAAATCACACCAGTAGACTTTATAAGTCAAATAACAATACACTAAATGTTGACTTTATTAGTCGAACAAATTAACACATTCATCTACAACAATATGACTAACAACCGAATCTATTCATTTCATCAATCAACACAAAGCCACATTCATCCACAATACCATAACCCATTACCTACTAAGAACATCTACCCAAAAAAGCAACTCCCCTAGAGCTTCACAGTGTACAATAAACATAAAACCCTAACACAACCCAGCTGATGATGAGATATTTCATCAACTTTAGTCTCTTTTCTTCAACCATAGCAATGATTTCTTCAAGCTCATTACGTGACCTCAACAAACCAGGGATAATCTGAACAGACCTTTGACACATTGATGGATCAAACCACCGATCATACTTACAAGTGTATGACAACCATAGAAATGACGACCATGATTTCGATTAGTCCGTGATGTTCCGATCATGGCTTCCAAACCACACGAACAACAAATCATTTTATAATTTGTGTGTTTTACCTTGCAAACCATCATTTATAATACACAAAAACGATTCAGGGACCAATGGTGCAAGTGGAAAACGACAAAAAAAAAACCAACAGTAAAATACCCGTTGGGATTTTTGAGTCAAGGACCAACAGTGAAAAAACGAAAAAAATTGAAATTATTAAAATGCCCATGGTTGAAAAATCAAACTAACGCCAGTTACGTATAACGGGGCTCGAGGGATCAAACAAGTAACAAAAATCGACTTTAAGGATTAAAGACACCGACTCCCGTTATCTAGGGACTAAATCCGCAATCAAGTCTAAGTACAAGAACGAGATCTGTAATTTAATCTAATTTTTAGCTAGAAAATATATTATATAAAAAAAAGTGATATATTTAATTTAACTCTTTGCATTTCTAATATGTGAAACTGCACTTGAGTAAAATTTGATTCGTATAGTGGTAATTGTTATATGTTTTAGGCGAAATAACCACAAGACAAATCTGAGATCCTCTCAGTCACAAGATATAAAAGAGCATCAGCCTGTGTGATTGATTGTATCATTCGCAAAACCCAGGTACCAACATTAATTATATGTTTTTGTTTGTTTTCCCTGATACACAGGTTTATTTATTCATTTGGGTTATTCATGAATCAGTAGTATTTGAATTTTAGAATATAAAGAAGAAATTGGGGATGTCGTCGTCGGTACAAGAGTATCTAGAGAAACACATGTTGTCTCGAAAGATCGAAGATGCAGTGAATGCGGCTGTTAGGGCGAAAACCCCTGATCCCGTTTTATTCATTTCCAATCATTTGAAAAAGGGTGTGCCTTCTGTTATCACTAAGGTCAAAGCTAGGCAGATTTTAGATAGCCGAGGGATTCCAACTGTTGAAGTTGATTTGTTTACGAATAAAGGACTCTTTCGCGCTTCCTCTCCCAGTGCCTCCTCCTCCTCCCCCTCTGGACTTGTCTATGAGGCTGGTGAGTTACGTGACGGCGATAAGGCCGCATATCTTGGAAATGGTGTTACCAGAGCTGTTAGAAATATTAACGAGAAATTGTCTCAAGCTATAGTTGGCATGGATCCTACCCTTCAGAATCAGATTGATCAGGCCATCATAGACTTGGACAAAACTCAACACAAGAAGGGTGAACTAGGAGGAAATGCAATATTAGCTGTCTCAATTGCTGCTTGCAAAGCCGGAGCCGCTGAGAAAGAGGCACGCACATTCATTTTATTTCATGTTTCCCTTCTTCTTTTTTAATAATAATAATAAGATTGAGTTGTTTTCCGCAGGTTCCACTTTACAAACACATTGCTGATATATCGGGCAGAGGAAGCAGCCATGTTCTTCCTGTCCCTTCCTTCACACTAATAAGCGGTGGCAAACATGCTGGAAACAATTTGGCTATAAGAGTAAGCTTATCGATTATTTCAAGCTATTTAAACATTATTATATGTAAAACTGTTCTCATCTTGTGTACCTTTATAGCAACAATTAGATGACCTCAGTTTTCACAAAACCTAAAATTTTCTGGATAGTTCAATACTTATCAGTTTTCTTAATTTGTTATAATTTAGGACATAATGATTCTTCCAGTTGGAGCAAAGAGATTTGAAGAGGCAATGCAAATGGGCTCTGAGACGTATCATCACTTAAAGGTGCCTTCCTTTCACCTACTTTATCATTATTAGTCCAGCTACTAGATCAAAGTTGAACTGTGCATGCAGCAGCTAAGTAGTTTCAAGCACGAGAATATGACATGAAAAATGTTAATGGAACATTTCCACTTATAAAGATCCTTATAGAAGGATAACTAGGATGTATATCTATTATAGGTTAGACTGTGATGCCCATCAAAATGTGCTTAAGATTAGTGTAGTTGTTTTGCAGAGTTTGAAGCATGTGCACCCGATGACGTTAGATAAAAGATAAATAAATCCATACGGAAGAAGTTTGTTTTGTAAGATAGTTGAGGTAACATCATTGAGAAGGCTTTTAATTGCTCAGTGATGGCCTTTGGGTGTATGCGGAGTTGTGAAGCGATGATAGGCTGGGGATCTATGATGAAGTTAACATGGGTTAGATATAGTATATAGTAACTTTGGGGTTAAGACTTGCTTAAGTCGAGTTGGGGTTATCTTTATTTTTTGTTTCTAACAGTGTTTGAACCGCTTTGATGAATAGAAAACTATATTGTGTGATGCACAACCTGGATTTATTATATGGTGGAGTTAAGGTTGTATTTTATCTGTTCTTTTCATATGCAGGCCATTATTACAGAGAAATACGGTGCACAGGGATGTAATGTTGGTGAAGATGGCGGTCTTGCTCCTAACGTCTCCAGGCATGTTGTTCACTAATATGATGTGATCTTCTAAATGATCTGTTGTTGATGTTAGGACTCTGATTATGCAGCTTTATAGAAGGACTAGATCTTGTAAAGGAAGCAATTGACAGAACAGGCTATAATGATAAAATTAAGATTGCAGTTGACGTTGCTGCTACTGATTTCTGCATAGGTAATGTTTCTCATTCTTTACAATGTGTCAACTTTTTTTGCTGATCACTTTAATGAGTTGAAACTTGACATCTATATCCTCTGTATCAGGTACAAAGTATGATTTAGATTACAAGTCTCCTAATAAGTCAGGACAAAACTTCAAGTCAGGAGAAGATATGGTTGAAATGTACAAGGAACTATGTAGAGGTATATAACTATGTTCAAAAAATAGGTTTGTCACTTTGTTTAATGCTTCATGCAACTACATATAACGTGTAATGACATTGATTTTTTTTACGTTTCCGGGTGTCAGACTATCCTATTGTGTCTATTGAAGATCCATTTGATATGGAGGACTGGGAACAAGTCAAGTATTTTTCCGAGCTTGGAATTTGCCAGGTTTGTTCATGAATGCTTGCTCTGGTGGTTCTGAGGTTGTTGTTGGTCAGTGCCTCTGCCAATTATGCTTGTTTCCACCTTGTGTGAGAGTTGGATTGATATGGATAGGAAACATTCTCATTGGGAAAACAATCATGTTTTGTCTTCACTAAAAAGGCCATAAGTGTTTTCATTAGGAAAACAATTTGATGTATATTAGATGCGATTGAGGCCTTTTTGCTCTAGGTTAAATACAACGCTAGCACATGAAGTACTCCTCATGTTGGAGGTAGATATCAATCATTTTCATCTTTCTACATACAAATTCAGTTTGACGCTCCTTATAAGTTGGATTTCAACAAGCCTGAGCATGTTAGCTTTAGTAGAGTGCTAATTGAGCTTTCAACTAGTCTCCTGTACTTGTCTAAATCATTGGCAAGCACTCTACGCCCCCTGTTATTCTGGATCATAATTGAATTTATCCTGCACCTCAGTAAATCCACTCCCATGTAAAATAGTTGAAATATACAACTTTGGAAGATCAAGGCTGACCCACAAGACTAAAAAGAACCCAATCTTTGTAAATTGACTATTCTATGGGCATAATTTTTAGGAACCACGTGCATAATTCTTTCTGGCCATGTTGATGCCCTATGGGATCTCGTGAAAACTTTTTTGTAGAAGATAGTGCGACCATTCTTATTCTCACTCAAGCCAATTTGATTATAAGTCTATCTGAATCATGTTATATAATCCCCAAGTGATTACTTGAAACAATATGAAACCATTGATGCAAGTAATTGTTAATTGCTTTCATGAACAATTAACAAGTACTTTGAATTTCAAAAACCATTTCCTCAAGAAAGACATCAGTATCCATTTTGAAAGCAGTGACAATACACTACCAGACACCTGTGAGCCAATGGGTAGCAAGTCTCATTCATTTCCATGTACATAAAGTAATCATTAGCCAGAAGATGAAGAGAACGATATGGACGAGTTTCACTGTAAATATGGATTTCCAGTAGCTAAACCCATGACTTTTTTATTCTCTCGAAGTTTCAGATTCTTCCAATTTTTTTACCATCTGATAATCTGAAGTGCCCTTGGCGTACTCTTATAGTATAATATAACTATCTGCCTCACATACAAATTGGAATCGATGCCTCTAATAGTTGAAACTGACTCCGGCAAGGATTGTACTATATTGGATGTCCTCTTTGGTGAATAAAACATGCATCAGGAAGATATTTTGAATATTAATTTGCAACATGGTCTTATTATAGTCATTTAGGGTTTACTCTAAATTTTTTGAAGCATGATTTGAAGTTTAAGTATTTGCTATTCCCATTCCCACTGTAACTTCAGTATGCAGTTATCGTATCGTATGTGTAGTTTAAACAAGAAGTTATTTTGTAATGTATTGAATGTGCCAATTGCAATTCTGGAAAGATAGCCACCGAGCATAGTCTTAAATAGTTAAAGGTTAACATCATGCAGAACATCTGTCCTGCCATATAGACTTACCAACATGGTTGAACTTAAGCTGTGGCAGTGAAGAAAGTGCCTTATAGAAGTTACTAACCCAATTCTTGTCAACCGAGTGGTTATGAATTTAATTTAGTTCTCTCTCTCTCTTTTTTTTCTTACATTTATGAACTTATGCCCAACTGTCGTGCATGCTCATTTTATATGCAGGTTGTAGGAGATGGCTTGTTGATGTCAAATTCAAAGCGTATTGAGCGAGCCATCCATGAGCATGCTTGTAATGCCCTTCTTCTCAAGGTATACGGTGATTTGTAAATTCCTGTGTTTTAAAATGATGAAATTGCAGCACTTTAGCAATTCCTTTTATGGTTATATTCCAATCACAAATTTGCTTTTCTTAATGGTAAATTAGTTAACTTATACCTACTAGCCGCTGTTACTAGTTGGTCAACATAATTTATATATTTTGAGGGGAAATCTAATAAATAGCTAGTATCAAAAGGTGTTTGTTTGCTTGCTACTGATTAGCTAAAGGTCACTTGCCTGTATTTCTTGCCTTATTGTGGACCACAAATTAGTGCGTGATACCTTTATCTAAGACATAAGACTTCTTACAGAAATATTCAAAAACAATTAATGTGGCTCTCACAGACAAGTAGAGCCTTTAATATTGTAGAAACTTTTGGGAAAAAGAAAAGAAAGTGTATCTTAATGAAATAGTTTGCGTGATATTGTGTAAAATGTGGGATGTTTACATTTGTTAGCATATGTGCAAATTATAAGGTTTGTATTGTGCAATGTAGGTGAACCAAATTGGGACAGTGACCGAAGCAATTGAAGTAGTGAAAATGGCAAAGGATGCACAATGGGGTGTCATAATATCACAAAGAAGTGGGGAAACTGATGATTCTTTCATTGCTGATCTTTCGGTTGGTCTTGCCACGGGTCAGATAAAAGCAGGTGCACCTTGCCGTAGAAGAGTAGAAAAAAAAAGTAAAAAGAGAAAGAAAGTGAAGAAGGAATGAAAAAATGAAATGAAAGAAAAAAGGAGGAAAGAAAGAAAAAAGAAAAAAAAGAGAAAAAAAAAGGGGGGAAAAATGAAAAAAAGGATGGGTGAAAAAGAGAAAGGAGGAAAAGGGAAGAAGAAAAAAAAAAGAAAAGATAGAAGAATGAAAAGAGAAGAAAGAAGTGAGAAGGAGAAAAAGAGAAGAGAGAGAGGCATAAGAGAAAAAGAGAAAGAACAAAAAAAAAAGAAAAGAAGAAGAGAAGAGCCCACCCGTAAGCAATCCCCGCCCCCCATCTCAGCGCACACCATCCTCTCGTGCGCCGCCCCCTCATCCTCCCGCTCCTCCCCCCTCCCCTCCTTTCTCCCATATCCTTCCTCCTCCATCTTCCTCCCTGCCCGCCTCCACCCTCCGCCCTCCCCCTCTCTCCCTCATCCCTCCCCTCCCCCCCCTGAGTCCATCCCGTCTCCCCCCCTCCTGTCGCCCCCCACGCCCCCCCTCTCCCTTCCCTCCCTCATCCCCCACCCCCCAATCCCCTGCCCCCCATCCCCCCCCCTCTATCCCCTATCACCCCCTCTCCCCCCCCTCTCTCAGCCTCCCTCCCCGCCTCCTCCTCCCATTCCTCCCCAATTCCGTCCCATCTCTGCTCGTGCCCCCCCATCCCTCTCTCCCCCGCCTCTCCCCCCCTCCTCCCAAATCCTACTATCCTCCCTTCCCCCCTGCAGCCCCCCAGTTGATAAAACCACACCCCCCCGTCCTATTGGCCCCAGTCAGCTACCAAACGCAATCATCACTAAACGTGTGGACAATCCCCCGGGACAGCTCCCCGTCAGAGCCCCCAAGGTCCCTGTTGCGCGCGTATGTGCCCCGACCCCTACCGGACCTGCAGAATTACAACTCAATCTACCTAAACCAAGTCCCCAGCTCCTTTTATTTTGGACTTGTTATAAGTCAGACGATAAAACACGTAATCCCTCAAGCTCCTGGACCACTGTAAAGAGCAAAACAGATTCCCATTTGTTCTCTCAAGAAATGGCAATCCCATGCCAATTACTTGTGACAGCCAAATTGAGCAAGGGCGAAGTTTTTTTCCTTGAATCTGTGTCGATCATGTACGTATAGCCTTCACAAATAAATTTTAGTCTGATTAAAATTTGTTCGTTTGGAGGCATAATACACCACATTTAATGATTTTAAAGTGTTTATAGAGATCTGGAAACCTTTCAAATCCAGATTTTGTATTGTTTATTAGTTTATTCTATCCAAAAGATCATTTGAATTGTTTTCTAGAACGGCTAATACATGCACACTCTAGTCTACATGTATGTCCACAACGTGACTCGAACCCTCACTTTAGATCATTTGAATTGTATATCATTTCTAATTCTGATTTCGAAGACCAATGTACTTTTCCAAGTTTTTGAGATAGCTCATTTGATTTCATTTTTTCAGTTACTCAGAATCGAAGAAGAACTTGGTGATCAAGCAAGTTATGTTGGTGAGGACTGGAGGCATTCATGATTTAAAAAAAATGGAAAGAGCAGAAAAAGCCATCGAATTTATAGTTATTCTACATCACAGAAGGCATAACTAATTTTACTAGATATATTTGTGAGATGCGTTATAACTTTGAGTAAGAGGTGATAGTTGAAGGTTTTGCATATGTGAAAGTGTGGTTGAGGTGTACAATAGATGAGGACACCATTTTTAGTTATGTTTGATTTTCTGCTCAACATTCAATACAAATTCGTCTGAGATCCTATCAGTAGCTTCGGATAAGCTGATAATTAAGCTAAAAGAGTTCAAGTACTGGAACAGTATGGTCTATAGATTATTAGAAGGCAATCTACGACAAGATATGTAATCTTAATTATATAAGAGCGCATAACTGGCTGAGGTAAAACAGTGTACATGATCATTGTCCTTGACTAAAAAAAAAGGCTCTAACGCGGATGTAGATTTTGGTGAAGTTTCCTTATGCAAGTTCCTTATTTATAGAGTAAATACACTGTTTGTTCCTAAACTTGTCTCAAATATACATGTTGAGTCCAAATTCCAAAGAAATCGTCGCCCAAAGTCCCAACTATTCAGTTCTTGGATCGCTGTAAGTATCAAGAAACACACGATCGGGAGGTCGTCGGGGAAGCTCGAATGGCGAGTTAGTCATGTTAGAGAAAGAGTAGAAAGATAAGATGTGTGTGATATTAGGTTAGAGAGGAATTACACACATACAAGATAGAGCTTTACCTTCCTAGTGAAGTCTTAGAGGGTTTATATAAGCTCTTACACGCTCTAGCTTACACTATTATCAGTTCTAATCCCTGCGTCTAAGGCTTACTAAAGTCTAATGAAATAATTGTTTATGCTAAAAGATCATTATAATAAAAAAAAATATATAAATAATGTAATTCGGGTTATTCGGGTCAACTCGAAAACCGAACTGAATTCAAATTCGGTTTTCGGTTCGGTTGAATTGTAGTAATTCGGTTCAGTTCGATTTTCGGTTTTATCAAAAGAAAATTTGAACCGAACCGAATAAACTGAACAACCCGATAACCGAAGAACACCTCTAGTGATTAAAACCCAAAGTTTGAAGGCTGAGAATTCATTGGGCTAATAAGATACCATTAGCCCACAAAAACAGGTAAAGATGAAATGAAATCCAGTCGTCGTGCGAAACTGAAGATCTCATTTCATTTCATTTCTTTTAATCATTTATTCGATCGCCGCCGGCAACTATTACACACACTTCTCCTGTAAGTTTTATTTTTGTTTTCATTTTCCCTTTGAACTCAGATCTTGAATCCATCATTTATTTAACCCGAGTTATTAGATACTATATTTTTAGTAAGGGTATGTTTTGCGCAATGGGGGCTGAGGCTTATCTTATAAGCCGAAAGCTGAATCTTATATTTTTATAAAGTTGTTTGGCGAATGAGTCGGAGTTGAAGCTTATTAATGTAAAAATACATCAAATTAAATTCACATATATTTCTAGCTTTACGTGATAATCCATTATATTTTGAAAGTTATTTACGTAATTTGACTAGCTATAAGTCCCTTTCTATGGGCTTGGGCTTGGGCTTATGGAGGCTTACGACTTATAAAAACATTCATAGGTCTGTGTGACAAACGAGACTTATTTTATAAGCCGGCTTATTTAAAAAACTCAAGCCCCAATAAGCCCTTAAAACCCCTAACCAAGCATAGCCTAATTTTTTTTTTTAGCCTAATTAGCTATAGCTAAAAAGCAAGATAATAGCTACTATCCTTGTGGTTTTGACCTTATAGAAATTAGATATAGATTGCATACTCGATATAGGCGTTAATGATGATAAATTTGATTGCAGGAAACTGGTATAAATGGCTGGTGGTAGTGGTACTAGGGGAATTTACCACTTGCTAAGGAACCGACTTCATTCTCAAGCAACTGTCCGTTACTCACTCTACTTTGCATTTGCTTAATGCTTTATAATCAATTTCAATACATTTTTATGTAGTGTAGCGTAAAAGGCCTGTTAAATTATTCGCTTCTTAAGTATGCCGCTATTCTTATTTAGCAATCGTCACAGGGTTTGTAACTAAACATTTCTAATTCATATAGGACATGGTTCTGAATAACTGACTATAGAAAGATTATTAGAGTTAATGGTTTAATAATACTGTATAGACAGTGTCAAAATGAGGCAACTGTTCCACTTGAGATCGTCCTATGAGAATGAGAGTTACTTGTGACAACTGCCCAGTGGAGCTCTTAAGATAATGTGCGCTCAAATTAAAGGGAATATACAAACGCTTAAATCGTAGTTTATTACATGGTGTATTGCAATGTAGAAAATGAACTGCTTTTTCCCTTTTAAATGATTATACAAGTTTCTATTAACAATGCGCTTGTCACCTAAAATATAACCTTCCAAATTGCGTTATGGCATGTTCCTTGATGATTATTGGTCATCAGAATTGATATAATCGATTCACACTCTTCTGGTTTTATATGCTAGTATACTGCTGATTTGCGGTGAAAATGCTGACCCCGTGATGCTCTTTTCTACAGCTGATATGTGGTGTAGATTCTGTCACCCTTATTGTCTTTTTTACTGCTAATATGTAGTTTGACTTCTGTTTCTGAGTGGTCTTTATACTATTTTCCCCTAAGAACTTGTCTCTCGTCTTTGTTATTTCGTAAAACATGAATATACTGGTCTGTATTCTGTGATGACTATTGGTTTTCCACTCCCAGTTGGCAATTTTAAACAAGCCATAAGTTATGCCCAAGTTTTGACAAAGATGTAATGGAAATTTTGCCTGTTTTGTGTGCTAAATAATGATTTCCAGATGTACTTGAGTCAAATTATAACATGAATCTGCGAATGTTTTCGCTTCGTGTTTGCATATCTATGCGCAAATGCCATCTCATGCATGACAATATTATTATCATGTAAATATGCATAAATTGAATCCACAATGTTATCACTACTAAGCATAAGTTACATAGAGGTATGAGGTACATTGGTAAATGAATGGAATCATATATGACTTAAGGTTACCTATATACCATATCTTTCCTTATTCTTACATTTCAATCGCTAATTAATGGTTGCTTCAATAATTTACAACTTTCAAACAAATTAGGCCCCTCTAGTTCTATTATCTCTTTTGAAGAAGGATCAAGATACATCTGGATCTGCTGGGATGAAATCCCTTAAGGCAATTGCACTCCTTGGAGTGGGTGTTTCTTGGCTTTTGAGCTTTACAACTATTGCATATGTTGATGAGTCTGAACCTGATCTAGAATGTCCAAGCTATCCATGGCCTCACCAAGGCATCCTCAGATGATATGATCGGCTTCACGTAAGTGCCATTTTTTACTGCTATCCTTTTTATATATTTTCCTTTGTTATATGACTTCTTTCTAATCCGTACTGTATTAGATTGCATATTGAAAACCAAAGTTAAGTCTAACTTAGTCAAGAAATAAAACACAATTGGTTCCTTTCTCACGGATCTACATTTTCTATATGGTTTTTTTATCTTGTCAAACCGTCAAACCATCCTATCCGTTCTCTAACCCATTTAGCTGAAATGTTAAGTACTGTACAATTTATTTGACCTATTCTAGATTGGGGCAATTCCATGTTTCCCTAAACAATGGCACCTTATGTATTAAAAACCTGTAGATTGGGGAAATATGTAATTCACCTATCTGGATTAAGCACAATTTAGATCAGTGAATTAATAAGTAAACGGGTCGAAATTGTATCTTTTAGATTGTGTTTACTTGTGATTCCATTTTTTTGGGAATGAACTTTTTCCTTTTGATCCTTTACCACGAGCAGGATTCGACGTGGTCACCAGGTGTACACCCAAGTATGTGCATCCTGCCATTCAATGGGTTTGATATCATACCGTGACTTGGTGGGTGTGGCATATACAGAAGAGGAAACAAAAGCTATGGCTGCTGAAATTGAGGTGGTTGATGGTCCTAATGATGAGGGTGAGATGTTTACTCGCCCTGGAAAGCTGAGTGATCGGTTTCCTCAACCTTATCCAAATGAGCAAGCTGCTAGGTTTGCCAATGGAGGGGCCTATCCTCCCGATTTGAGTCTGATCACCAAAGTAATTTTCTTATCTCTGCTATAAAGGGTATTATCGGCTTTTCAACAGATTCTTACATTTTGTCTTTCCAGGCTCGTCACAATGGACAGAACTATGTATTTGCACTTCTGACTGGCTACCGCGATCCCCCTGCTGGTGTTTCGGTGAGTAGTGAAAGGAGTATATTTTTCACAAAAAATTTAACGCTGTTAGGTTTTTTGAAAGACAGCTATTATCATGATGTCGATTCGTTAAAATGTACACTAAGAATTTTGTAACAACATAATGATCATAGATATATGTGATATTCATAACTAATTTTTTTGAATTTATCCTGATTATATTTGAATCCTCTTCTCTAGTAGTCTAATCAATGTGAACAATCTTTCTTTATCCTTGGATCTATCTAATAGTAAATAAATTGCAGATCAGGGACGGTCTGCACTATAATCC